>VXBO01002733.1:252276-288230 GCA_013400135.1 Rhinoptilus africanus
AACTTCCCTTTTTTGGTGGATGAAGCCGACCTTGTGAAATCTGTGTGAGTTTTAGCATCAGTGTCAAAAGAATTTCGTGTTTGGGTCATGAAGGCTGCAACTTTCAGCAGAATTTGGCAAAGACGGGCAGGCTAATGTGGATTTTGTATCAGAAGCCTCAGTTAAAGATTTCAGAAAGTTGAACTGAACCAGCTGTGGTTTGACCACACATAAAGCTGTAGCAATAAAATTAAGGCGATAAATTGACCTTGTATGGATGTTATTCTGAATACATCTAGCAACTTCTTTAAGAAGGATGAAAAGCAAAGACACTTTCATAGAAATTAGCATTCATACTGAAAAGACATACTGGTTCACACATACCCATAACTGAAACAGCTATATTGGTACAAAAATCTGTCCTTTTATTATGACGTGTAAGAAGATGCTTTTTCAGTTCTCCACACCACTGACACTTCATAGTTCTTATAACAGCGCAGCTCTAGCAGGAAAGAATGAGAAAAAGCAATGCATCAATTCCACACCATAGTGGTTAAGGCCACCCTTCCAAAATCAAGTCCTTTCCCTTGTCTAATTCAGATTAAGGACATAAGCTAAGCCTCGTCCATCCTGTTCCACATTGCTATCATTCCAGAGTAGATCACCAAGTCCTTCCTACTGGAGCTGTCCTATTTTATAAGACCGATTGAGAGCTTGTATATGCAGAAAGGAGACTGACCTTTAAGACAAATGGATTATTTGTGTAGAGTTTGCAAGGGTCAAACTGCTAAACCAAAGAATTTGGTATGTGGTGAAAGAGCTCTGGCATGGAAGAGGCGCTCTGAGACAGGCAGTAGGCTGGGGGCTTGGACAGTCTCCTGCCATGTGGAAGATCAGAGGTAGGAAGATCTGACTAATGAATTCATGCACTTACCCAGTGAGGATATCAGGTACCATATCATCACACACACCACGGATTGCCTCTCCTGTTTTGATCTAAATTGTTTGTTTTACTAAGGTTTTACTGGAACTGTTATTTTCACTTGAAAGTACTCGGTTTTGATGAGCGAACGTTTCCTGATAAATCACTTCCCAGCATATTCTCAGTCTTGTTTTAGATGGATACATGTCACATTCTGAACAGCCATTACGCTTCCCGAACACCCTCAGATATTTTCCCATCTAAATGCTAACTAGAGGTGATACTGCCTACTTAGAAAAGGCAAATGAAGTCATAGCCCACATTACTATAACAGCAATAAAAGGGCACGAAAATGAGGAGCTGTGCTATTAAACATGATGAAAATAATAAATGTTGTAAAGCTTGCAAATGGGCTGGGAAATATTTTGAAGTGCAAGCATTTTTCTTCCCAGTCTAGAACAGAGCTTGGTAATGAGGAGCAAGGTGCCAGTAACAGACACGCTGCACTGAGACAGGCTGGAACTGGTGGATCTTTCCTGCAGATTAGGCAAAGAGTGTAATGCACTCTCTGCAGCATACTCGGGCTGAAAAAAATACTACCTGCTAGAGGATAAGGCAGATTTCAAGGAGATACTGGCATAGTACAGGGAAAATACTGGGATTTTGCTATACCGATCACTTTTATAAGAATGACTGAAAGTGGTTCTCAAGGTCTTTTACAGTCAGGTAATAAAAATACAGAACTTTGTGACAAAATCTTCCACTGTAGCTACCAAATGTATCTGAAGCCGGGGGGAAAAAAACCTCAAAACTTTAAAAAACAGAATGAAATAGCTACTTTTTTTTTCTTCTTGGGGAGTTACATCTCTCTTCATAAAAAAGAGAAGAAAGAAACTCCTTCAACTTTACTACTTTCCTTGCATAGGTACATCCTTATGGTTTAGATTCACCCTCCCTCGATAGACTGCTTGCTGGTATCTGGCGCCAGGTTGACCAAGTATCGTTTTTACATCCTGGCCTTGCTGCGAATTCCGCTGAGCTAATCCACTTAGCGCCTGGCTATCCATCTGCTGGCCTCAATCTGCCCCTTCATCTCTTCCTCAAAGGAGGAGATGAAACCTCGTTGCACTTACTGAGGCTAATCCCACATTAATCATGGGAGCTCTGGTAGGCTGGGTGTTCTTTCCCTCCTCGCACCTTAAAAAATGTGCGATGATACAGATGAGAAATAATGAGTCCCTGAAGGTGAGCAGATATAACTCTTCTCTGATAAGGTGTCCTCAGACTTTCACAGCGGGGACCACACCTTGAGCAGAGGAAATATCTCTCACAGAGGCAGTTCGATCCCGGGCTGGGGGAAAAGAATATGCAAGATGCAAAATAAAGGCCAGTCCATATGCCGCATTTTTATCAATTTAACTAACGCAGGAAAAAACCCAAAGCATTTAGCTACAGTGGTGCAAGTTTCTGCAGACAAGCCCTAACACTGATACAGCCAACAAAGGAGCAGCCACTTGCACCAAAAATAACCATCATCTACTCTCTCCACTGTTTTCCAATTACTCTCAATTAATTCACTCACAAACCATAATCACCTATCCTGTCATGGAAGACTTTAAATTAGCTTAAAGTTGGACAGATTTTAATGCAGCCACTTGAATGTTTCAGTTTAGACAAGCAATGCAAGGAGGATAAAGCCGACCAATGCAAACCACTGGGTTTTCTTGAGAAGCAAATCAGAAGCTGTGAAATAAACTCCAGGAAGACCCACGAATGAATGCGTCCCACACCACCCTCAGCTGCGGGAGTGAAGTACTCATCACTGATACTGCCCCCAGCAGCAGGCACACCGAGCCACAGCATACTGAATTATTAAAGAAAACCAAGCCACAGCAGCCTTTAATTTTTCCACCATGAAAAGGAACGTGGAAAAAGTGAGATACGATACAGGCAGCTCAGCGTACTCTGGGAAGTACTCGGCTGCTGTAGTCCAGATGCCATACCTTTGTAACACTGGAGCTTCAACAGAGCGAAACACAGTCCAGCTTGTACAACGCTTTATTTTTAATTCACTGTCATGCAATGGGTAGTCTATTCAAATTTGTGTTTTTACAGTTAGAGCTTCAAACCTGGCTTCTTGGTCTTCACTCCCTCTTAACTCACATAGGCTCCCTGTTTTCGTGTTACCTACATCAGTTTTCAAGAAAATTATATTGTTGTTCTATACGTTTTGGCGTTTCTACAAACATGACTAGTTTCTTTGTTTCTTCTTCACTGGATTTGACGACTGGTAGCTTTACAATCCCCCTCTCCATAACAGTTCACATTAATAGTGTCTGTCTTTACTCCCCACTCCTCTTAATACCTTTCTTACATCCTGGATCATGTCCTCTTTTCAATTCTCACAACCCTGGCTTCCTGTTGCAAACTTCAATATTTGGTGCAAAGCCAAAACGTTTTGTTTTGTTGTGTAAGACTGACAGAGGAAGCCTTTTTTTGGCTTTCTGTAGGGGTAGGGCTGTCCAGATAGATGATCTAAGGCAGTGTGTTTCAAGACTATAGTGCATGTGTCACTCTGAAACTTAACAGCCATCTTGCCTCGTGGCATCTTTGGACCCCTTCACCTCAACCCCTCCACTTATTTTAGCTGAAAGAAGCTTCACTTCCTATTAGCTCTGATCCACTTCATAACAAATCAGAATTAATGTAGGCTAAGGAAGCCAGAAAAAATCAGAAATTAATTTCCAGCATGCCGACATACAGCCTCTGGGGAAAGTACTGGGCTTGGTCTCCAAGACTGCTACAAGCTGCTAGGACTTCAGTGGACAAAATGTTGTGACTGTAACTGAAAGAAAATTGGAAGACCACAAATACCCTGCTATGACTTAGGTTTAAACAAGGACATAGAGATTAGGAAGGGATCTGATTTGTGGTAAACATGAAAAGAAATAAACCTAAGTGTGTGTGTTGCTATTTCACAACCCACTGTGCAAACGTTGCTGTAGGCACTGTGGTTTTTATTGCTCATTAGTAAATAATCAAGTTAAAAATAAGATAGTTGGGAAAGTGCTGATTGATGAGGAATAAAATAACATGACACAAACATCTGTCTCCCGGTCTAATATGTGTTAGTGGAGGAAGACATCGCTGAGGCACTTGAATGCTCAATGCACTGATGTGATAGTGATTACCCTGGGAACAGTGTAAAGCATCTACAGCTGCCATTCCCTTTCCCACCGGGGGAACGTTACGGAAATGAGGGTCCTCACTGTTTACTTTCAGAGTGTCTTCAATCCCCAAAGACTTCCACATGGCACAAATTTCCTTTCTTTATAAAACTCTACTCCCAAGCTCCACAGCGCCCAGGCTTTTGCTTGCAAAGTGAATCCCTCTTTTACTGGAAAACCCTTTCCCAGCTACAGTCAGTGACAGTTGAAATGCCCTCTATGTCCAAATCTACTTGGTCAAACACAAAGACAGACTTGAGCAACAAGGAGCTTGCAAAGCTTAAGCATTTAGTAAAGGTATCCCACACAGGTATCCCTAATTCATTAAGGAACTTCCCTGGCAGAGAAGGAGCAACACACAGGCTCTTCCACTAAGGCATCTCCTTCAGTGGTTTCCTCTGCCAGGCTTCAGAACTACAGAATTAAAATCACTACAAATTTTACTACTGAACTCAGTAATTCACTCAATATCTATCCTCTATCTACTGAACTCAATTTCTATCCTCCAAAGAAGACAGAAATGCCATTCCTCCCAGATGCCACCTGCACCCTGCTCTTTTGGTCTACCTTCATATAGAGAAGAAAGGCTGAATTTCCAACAGCCATCTCTTACTATTATTAAAACCATAATGACCACACACAAATACAAAATATCCTCACCCTTTTCCCCAATTAAAGATCAAAATACCAAGTTATCTAGCACTGCCAAATAGCCCGTCCTGAGAGCTCAAACAGTGCTTTGTGTTTTCCATATTTCAAGAAATAAATGTAACTGAAACTACAAAGTTGAATAAATACATTCTGTAACAGATGAAATAATTTTCAAGATTTCAGCATTTATCCCAGATTATAATACACATATTCAGACTTTTAATTCAGGCTGATTTCAGCCAGAGTTACAAGTAAGAAGATACTGATTTTATATTTAAAGGATTTACCTACTTTACCTGACTACACCACTAAAAAGGAAACTTTATTTATGAAAGAGTTAGATAAAAAATGTTAGTTACTATAAAAAACATTAAAACTTGGGTCAAATAGAAGAATCTTCATTTTGAGTTTATTTTTAGTTAAAGAATCAGTAGGGGAATGAAACAATCTTTTCAGGATTTAGTCAGAGTATAGTGCCGTACCACACAACAAACCTGACAAATAAATGCACGCGTGTTGAAAACTCTCTTTAAAAGTATATATAAATGAAGATTGATAACAGATAATAAATTAAAACAGTTATGAAACAAGGACAAATAAAGAAGAGTCCAGAATGATGCTGATGTCTTGGATATATGTACCATCCTCATTTGCAACTTTAAAACAATAAACAATACACTAATTTCTAATTTGACATATTAAATCGGGAGTAGGAAGCAGCTAGGTCAGGGGGAGTGAAAAGAATGGGCAGAAAACAGTGCCCAGGCAGAATACAAGAGACAAGCATCTGAGAGAAATATGCATGACTGGTACAGCAAAGGAGACAGAGACAGCAAAAGCAGGAATGAAAGTAGAGGCAGGCAGAGAACAACAAAGCAAGATCAATTTGCCATGCGACATGGGTGTAGCGCAGGCACAGCGAGCTTGCCAACTTGCACAGACAGAGCAAGCACCACATCTGATCAGACCACCTTACCCACGCCTCAGTCTGCCTTCTGTAAGGACCACAAGAACACGTACAAAAGTCCACCAGGCACACAGATCAGCAGGTCTCACACAGTAACTGGACTCACGTATCTTTTGATGTGGTCAAAGGTAGCACCAGTACCGTTCCAACCTACACAAGAGCTGTGTGGTGGGTTAGACCTGGCTAACAGCCAAATGCCCACTCCGCCACCCACTCACCTTCCCCCCTCGGCAGGATGGGGAGACAAAATAGGATGTGGAAGCTCATGGGTTGAGATAAAGACAGGAAGATCGCTTACCAGTTACTGTCATGGGCAAAATGGACTCAACTTGGGGAAAACTAATTTATTGCCGATAAAATAGACTCAGGTAGGGAGAAGGAAGACAAACATTAAACCAACACATTTCTTCCCCACTTTCCCATGTTCAGCTTCACTCCAGACTCCTCCACCTGCCCTGAGCAGTACAGGGGCAGTGTGTGTGGGTAGGTCAGTGGGGGCACCAATACAAACCAGTTTCTCTCTGCCGCTCCTTCCACTCTCACATTTCCTCTTGCCCCAGCGCTGGCTGCAGGGGGTGTCTGATCTGGCACCATGGAGCACCTCCTGCCTCTTCTCTAACCTTGGTGTTCCCCTGATGTTTCTTGCTTTTTTCCCTTTTCTTGTCTGCCTGTCAGGGCAGCTTGGCTGAGGGGCTCCCGTGGCATGTCCTGCGTGGGTCCGTGGGGGAGAGCTGGAATCTTCACACAGAACCAGGCATGGGGAAAGCCTGGCCCCAGCACTCTGTGTTTTGGAAGCTGGGGTAGTGCCTGGGACTGTGAAGGTCTGGCTGTGAAGACCCAGTGGATCAAGGAGCGCTGCATGCCCAGAGGGAAATGGGGAAGGAGAAGCTAGCCTCTGAACAGAGTACTCCAGCCCAAAGCCCAGAAATAGGACAGGTAGGTGGCTTCTCCCAAGAGCCACCTGGAAGCCAGCGAGAGGGACAGGAAAGAAGGCTTTATCTACTTGCAGAGGATCAGAAAGTTACTTCAAGGCCTCTTTTCATCCCCTAGGGCTGCCTTAGGCAGTTCTGCCCTTTGCCTCCTTCACACCTGATGATGCATTTCCTCCTCCCAAACTGCAGCTGCTCTTGTCACAGCCCCATGAAGTTCCCCTTTCCTCCCACCGTCTCCTGTCAGCTCCTTGCAGAGCCACAGGCAGCTAAAACGTAATGTCCTCCTGACCTTCCCTTGCTTTCTCCTGCACTGAATGCACCAGGGCTGGTAAAGGAACACGTAGCCTCTGTGGGAAGTGGCTGCACCTCCAGATAGAAGGTAAGAAGTGTTGTCATGAAGGTGCTGGAGATTGTCTTGGTGTCACACACCAAATGCAGTGCACAGACGGCTGGGAAAGACGTACCCAGAGCAGCCATTCTGCTCAGGAGGGACTGTGGATCCAGGCCACCAGGCAGATGAAACAAGCAGCATGTAGGGGATATGACAATGTCCCCCATCCCTCGTTAGGGTTGTGGAGAAAACACGATAAGCAGATGTTTGGGGCATCTACGCTTTTTAGTCTTCATGTTACAATAATTACATATGGTAGTGCGTTGACATTTAAGTGTATTCCCTTGGTCCCATTCAGTCCAATCCTGAAGGTACAGTGGTACCTCACAGCCATCACCAACTGGTGACCAGACAGTGCTATACAGCACGACCCACGCATGTACAGGGGTTGCGAAGGTCCATCTTATCTCAGTTTGGATTGATCTTCTACTCTACACGGAAGTTGCACAGCTCCAGAAAACACCTATGAATTCAAAGATTATAGGTAACACAGGCATCAAGTCATGCCTTGAACACCTCTATTGCTACTTTTCCACCAAGCTAGGCAGCCATTGACTTAAAAGAGTTTGGCCACCCCAACCCCATAAGATAGCCACCGCAATGCACCGGTAACAAAACCCAAAAGGTCATACAAGGGAGGCAAGCACACCGCACTAACTCTCCTGAGTAGACCTTGAAAAGGGGCCTCCTCATCTACATGTTTTCCATGCACCAGAAGTCACATGATGTCCCAACATGGGATGATATAGTCCCAGCAGTTCCAGCTCACTGCGGGGCCTGAGCCTTGGCTGTCTGTGGACAATACAGCCTCACTGGCAGGGACTGGCAGAAAAGCTGTCTCCACTGCCATGTTCTCCAGAGGAAAAGCAGCATGGCTGAGACAGTATCAGTTTGTTCGAAGGGCTCCTCCCAGCACACCTGCTGCAAGCACAAGATTTATTTTGCCACTACAGCATCCTGCAGTGCATGTTATTGGAACTGGAAGTGCTGAGTTTGGTCAAGCAAGTACCACGCTATCACTGAGAAACAACATGAGCAGTAATTAAGGTTTTAGGTCCACGACGATATGTGAGCAATGGTGGCGTGAGCATTGACACAAGCATTGCATCATGTCCATGTCATCTTCACTAGGCAGACAAAAGGGCATGGTGGTCCTTCCCCTAGGGATTTAAAGGGCTTCAGAGGACAGTGTCCCCACAGAGGGCTTCGTACTACATTTTTAGTCGTGACATCCAGCCAAGCAGACCAAGCTATATCTAATCTAAAGTAACCCTCCCCAAAGATATATAATGAAGATAAGATAAGCAATATGTTATGTAATCACAGCTGATGAAAACACCATCAATTACATAATTTAAATTACTAAGGAATATTTGCTGGGAAGTAATGTTGCATAAAGAGGGAAACTGAAGAGATAACCTGAAAAGTTTCTTTTTCAGTTTTTACAAGTCAACAGGCAAAACATTTCAAAAGCTGAGTGGGACCTCTGTTGCAGCCAAGAACATTTGGAGGAAAAATTTATATCACTTACAACTACGTTGTAGAAAATTAAACTAGGAGATCCCAATAATTACAAATGATAAAATTCTCAGGCAGCTAAAATGGATGGTCTATTCAAATAAAAGAGATCTAACTCTTATCTTCTCTGCACAAGCTGCTGACTCAAGATGGAATCTATTCAACAACACCTTGGGAAGCTGAACTTCTCACTTGTGAGAAGAACACAAAAGGTCTTCAAGAGCCACACAAGGGAAATTCCTCCTGCCCCTACTTAAAGCGTGAAAGTTCTTCCCCCAGCTTTCCTGCTGATATATTTCTACACCTTTTAACTTTTCTTACATGTATGAAGAAGCTTTGTCTACCTTTGCCAAAAGTGTAGTATTTTTTGGAGCCAAAAGACTTAAAAGTTTCTTGGCTCAACTAGATAGGGTCTTGCAGTGGTTAAATCCTGATATTTTAATGACTCTTTCCTTTCCTGAATCACTGTTTCCACATTTTACATTGCTGTGGGTTTTTTTTTTTGTTGTAGGTGATGTTCTTCTACTTTTGGATGTATGTAGTGTTTTTTCCTATTCCATACTTTACTATACAGACAAAGGAAATACACTTGTGTCTATTTTGAGATTATCTTCTCAAGGTCAGTTTCCCAACTTCTCCTGTTGTCAGTCATCCCAGAATGCACTTATGCGCAATGCTTAACTTTAAGCATGATAATCATCCCACTGTACAGTAATTTCCATAATTAACTCAGAGTAAAAACTCTCTTACCAGCTGCCTCAAAATTAAGAGACGTGGAAGGTCTCAAATCAACTGCCCAAGTACATAAATTCATTACCACTCTCTTTAAAAGTCTATATTGACTAAAGTGAAACTACTGCAGTCTTAGGAAGCCTATTGTCAGCATCCTTTCCTTCCGAGATTGCCATTTCCCTCTAGTGAATAAAGTCAAACCACCAGAAACTGAGCAGAGTTCTGCTATTAGTGGTGGTTGTGCATATGCTTTGTATTAATAGAATCAGTTGCCCCGAGGAATTAGCCATCTATATTCATGAACTAAATGAAATAGTATTCGTTGAGCACTTGATGACAGCACAGCTGCAGAACAGGTCAGTTCTTATATTTAGGAAGAAATTTTTGCTTTCCGTTGCAGATGAAGGATATTCTCTATAGGCTCAATAGTGTTCCACCTAGACCCTATTCTTCTTTCACCAGTGCTTCAGCCTCCTTCTCAATCGAAATGAGATTTTAACTGGTGTCACTAGATTGAAGTATGTTTCATGGTGACACAAGAGAGTCCAAAGAGAATTTATGTATGAAACACGCATTAGTCACTAGTAAGACAAAATGCAAATAGCAGGTAGCTTTTGAAGATACGTTAGATACCTTTCCTATCTTAAATGCTATCTTCAAGCCAACCTGCTGTATCATATTTATATTATCAAGAAGGGGTTCAGCGGTTGTCCTCCTCTCACCTAGACAGTTCAATGTCCATTTATAGATCCATTTGAATACAGTGAGGTATTAAATGCACAAAGAAGGGGCAAAATAACAATGAATGTGTACAAAACTGATTTGAGATAATAACGGAAGGAAGCAGCACTGTATGGTCAGGTGCTAGGTTAAGTACAGTCTTCCATTAATTCTCTAAGGCCTTTACTTCCATTTTTATCTTTGCACTACATCTTTTTCCCCTTTTCAATGACGCTACTGTGACACCTGTGAAACAGCTTCTACCAGGCAAGGAGTTCAGAAGTTACCTTCCCTTTACTCTGGATGTTACTTCAGAAGAAAACCTCACAACAGATTGGAGAGACCAAAAAAAGGCAGAGTAACAACAGAGCTTTCATTTTCACCATGCAGAGACATTGTCGTTGGATGCCACAGTCATGTATGTGGCCTTGATAGAGGCACTTCACCTGAATGTATTCATGTAGTGGTTCATTGCGACAATGGGCTCAAGAGACTTCCTAAGTTTGGCCCTTGTGGCCAAGAAGGCCAATGGCATCCTGGGGTGCATCAAGAAGAGTGTGGCCAGCAGGTGGAGGGAGGTCATCCTCCCCCTCTGCTCTGCCTTGGTGAGGCCCCACCTGGAGTGCTGGGTCCAGTGCTGGGCTCCCCAGCTCAAGANATCACAGCTCCTCTGGTGTATCTCTTGGGAGCAGGCTCCCATCCTATTATTACCTTGCAAAAAATGAACCCACACCTTATCCAGTCTGCACCGTCAGGACTTCCTCTGCCCTCCTTTGCCCTCTATCCAACAATTCTGATAGGCACGCTTTTCTCCTTGAATGGGGACATCTTTACCTCTCTTCATTTACCCCTCTTCATACAGACAGTATGCTCTGTAAAGTTCATTGCGTGCACAGACCTGGCACAGGATGCTGAACCATATGTCACTCTCACACTTCCCTTACTGCTTCAGAGCATTTTACTAACAGATCTTGAATGCTTCCAGGGATGGGGCATATTCGCATAGACCAGGGCACGCTGTGAAAAAGCAATTTCCAGAATTGGAGAATTTTGCACAGTGAGTATCTCAATGGTCATGGTTGTAAATGCACACAGGATGCAGGATGGTAGAAAATAGTATCTGTGGCATTACTTTAAGAAGTATCAAAGCCTTCTCTGTCCCCTCAGTCCGGAGAGACACTTTGTTCTACTTCCACGTCACTCTCTGCATTATTTTTTTTCCTTACAGTGTCTCAGCCCAGCGCTATACACATACTAATCGAGAAATTAAGGATTTGCTGAGTAGTTTCACGTAAGTTTAGAAAACAAGAAAATGAAGACTCATCCCAAGAAAATTACTATTAGGATCTTTTCAAACTTGGCTCTAAAGTTTTAAACAAAACAAACAGGAAAATCCTCTGGCAATGAATGTGCCTCCCAGGTAGTTGGGGAATATACCTTTTCACTCTGGATCCAGCTATCTTCACTCTCATTTACAGTTTCCCATTTGATATTTAGATAACTTTAGAACATTATTCATGATTAAGGCTGAATTCAAATCAGTAACCTTAACATGGGAAGTTACATATCCCATTTGTTACTCATTCCTCCAGATAAGCACTTCTGCCTCAAAATCATGCATCAGTTTTGAACATGGAAGTCACAGCTGATGACAGGGAGAAACAGTGTTTATTGAAGTGTTGCTGATGCACTCCTGAGTGACTAATTACACACAATCAACTGATTCTCTAACATCAGGATACCGAATGTTGCCTTAAATCACTCCAACTTGATGGGAAACTTTCCATTGCCTGAAGAGGTGAAAACAGTTGAGTTAGTAATGAAAATCAGATCCAACATTTTGAGAGCAATCTCTTGAAGGCAGCAACACAGAAATGAAGACCTTTAACCCTATTCCCCTCTCATCACACAGAAAAGAACCTCAGCTCACATTTTTTCTTTCCTACAAAACTGAACAAATACAAGACAATAAACACTAAACATTTAAATGTGTGCAGTAAGGGTATTGTTATAACTCTCACCAGACTAAATTTGCATGGTGAGAAACTGGCAATACACTGGCAACTGCTGTTTTCCAGGCTCTTTATCCAAGGAACACAATTCCACATGAAATTACACATGCTACAGAACAGAATCAGCCTTTCGCAGATAATCCACTAGGACCATAATCTCAAATCAACCTTCACTCTGGATCCAACAAATTTAACTTTTATTTAGAGTTCCTCAGTTGATATTTGAATTAGCAAAAATATTGCTGGTCAAGAAACCTTGAAACGCTAGCCATAACTAACATGGAGGAATCTGGTAGTGGGAGACTGTTCCTGTGTTTGTAAATCCCCATAGACAAGCAATTGCTACAGAAAAAGCAAGAACACAAGGATAAGGAATACTGTAGCTGATAAAATAGACTAAGATTAAACTATTGATACCATGCTTCCTAAAACAGATTGTACCATCAGCTCAGCTTCATATCCCAGGCTGAAAGAAAAAATTATTTAGGTGTTACAAATCTACATAACTAGCAACTTGACCTATATCTGCCAATATTGTCTCCAAACATTTCACGCTGAAAAACATGGGCAGGAGACATGTACAGAGAGTGAGGGGTGCCAGGGTTTGACTGCTCTCCCTCCAGGCGCACACTCATCTGTGCCCTGACACCCAAACCGCATCAGTCCCCCCCCCTGCTCTGCTGTCCTGGTTCTTGGTTGTGCTCCCTGACACCAGCCTCATAAAATTATTTAGGCCTCTGTAGAATCATAGAGTCATAGGGTTGGAAGGGACCTCTGGAGATCATCTAGTCCAACCCCCCTGCCAGATAGCGGGACTTCTGAGTAGGTGAGCTCTCAGCCTGAAAGCCAGGTCCCCAAAACACCCATGTCTTCGTATTTTATGCTGTTAACACAAAACACCCACTTTGATATTGGGCACTGTACCCCAGAATTTTGTTTAGGCAAGTAACCTGACCACTGGTTTTCAGAGTTACGACTGTTCACTCATTTGTGCTCAACCTTTAATATGGCGTTATTTTGAAACACTTCATTTCATAACCAAAGAAAGGAGGGAGAACAAAGAGCCCTTAAACCCAAACAAGCCAATTCCCCATCAGTTTGGAAATCCTTAGACGAAAATCAAGATTATACCATTTATCTGTTTCCAAAGAACTGCGCCTGTATAAGACTTGCGGAGAGAATCCTGGAGGATGTCTCAATGCTGGCAATTAAGCCTGGAAAGGGTCAGGATTCAAGACACAGCCTGAACTGCACCACCAAAGTTTCTTAATTTAAGGCATTGTTTTGCACTGTGGATCTCTTCTGCGCGTAACTCTCGCAACATAAAGAAAAGTCAGGCACCAAGATCACAGGTATGCTATTCCAGAGCCCTGGAAATGCTGAGTACCACCGCAAACAGGTGCTTTACAGCTACAACACAAAGGCACATGGCATCATCTGCTGCATAGCGCAGGATTTGGATGGTTTTTTCCTGACTCTCCTGAAACCAATCAAAAATACAGCATTGGCTGCCATTGCTACAAGAAGCAGAGACACCTCCTTGGGAAACAGACATCTATCGACACGTTCTCACCTCTGTTGAAGTCAGGAGTAAGTGCACCTAAATCAACTCTGGAAGAGAAAACTTTTTATGGTAGCTTTGCGTCACTGTAACTAGAAATGGAACTGCAGCTTTATATTTTAAAGGCCAAATCCTTATTTCTTTGTCCTCTTTTCTTCTTTTTTGCCTTTCCCTTGCCTTCCCTTTTCTCCAAACTAACATTTGAAACTCTTGAGAATGTTAATTGGGTTTCACTTCATTCAGACAGGAAATAACGACCTCAAGCTAATAAGACAAGTTAATAGTCCCCTGCAGGTAAATTAGCACAAGACCAAATGCTTGAAGACCTTGAGGATCACAACTGTTAAACTTAAGTATGCATTCAAAGCAACTCTGAGCATCTAACAAAGCAGGTCACAGATCATAAATCAGAGCTACTGAATAAAACCCTCTTCGAAAACCTGCAGAACACATGAAGTTAACTTTCTTTCAACATCTACTATAGCACTGAAAGAAGACTTTAAGTGAATAAAAAAAGCACAACCTGAATGCTCAACGTGTATGGAAAGGAGTGCTCAATGAAGGCACTAACTCATCCCCAAAATCAAGCAGATATGTTTCAGTAAGCCATCTATCAGAGACAGCTGTCTTGCCATTGCAATAACATTGCATTTTCTTCTTGTAATCACTTTATAGGCTTCAAAATACAAATTTGATTATATTATATCCATGAAGGCAAAATGCTTACAGAAATCATAATGCTGTTTAAAGTCACAAAACAAGCACTGCACAGCCCATAAACTGAAAAGTGCTATAAAAGTGCCCAAAGCATAACAGTCACTCCACAAATCATCTTGATGTCAGGATGGACAAAAAAATATGACTTAAAAAATCTCATTTAAAATATCTTCTCTCTTTAAAATATAGTTGTTGACAAATAAATGGGTAATTCTGACAAACTACTCAAGTTTAAAGCCCTCTATTAAAATAACACAACTGTGTTTTAGAAGTTAACATATGTTGCTGAATCATTTACAAATGAATAAATCATATAACACTGATTTAAAAAATGGACAGTTATGAGAAATCCAAAATTTGGGTGTTCATTATAGTTTCATACACATCCCTGTATCTTACAATCCTTTAAGCTGCTAAATTAACCTAGTGTTTAGAATGGAGAAAAGCTGTTATTTACAATTTTCTAGTTTTTATTTGGAGCTTCTTCCTTAATTACTTTTGGTTTCAGCACAACTAGCAGGTGTCAAGAGCCTATTTTCTTTGATTGCACAAGTTCATCGAAAGTTAAGACACCGGCTCTGAATTGAAATAGCTGAAAAGCTTGTTCTCCTCTCCCAACACATGAATACAAATTACATGGTAAGAAGGGAGACCTAGTAAACACAGAAACTGAAGGACATGCACAGGTATTCTTGAGTGCGAAACGGTACAGGTAGGTAGTCGATAGACCTATCAGATGCATCTCAACAGGCTCTAAGCTGCCTAGGTTTATTTGGTGCCATCGCAGTCCTTGGTTTATTTGGTGCTTCATGTCAGGCCATGCCCAAGAGAAGAGAGAAAAATGTAGGATGCAAAGGTTCTCACAGGCTGTACCTCAAAGAGGTTGAGCTCTGCCTGCTAGCCAGTTTTATTAGCTCTCCTGATAACTATAACAACAACAAGGCTCCCAAAGATGTAAGATTTACAGAACATTGTCTCCTTTGAATGGCTGCAAGCATAACCCTGAAACTTTACCTGCTGGGACACACTGTTGAAATCTCTACATTGAAAGCTGCTTAGATATCAAGAAAACTCAGTCCAGCAGTGACTAGAAACACTACTGAAATTGAGTAGATCTGTTGCTTTGAAGTGAAAAACAGACATCGTCAGAACTACAGTAATAAAATAAATGCAATCACTAAAAATCTGTTTTAAAATTCTAGTTTTTTTAAGTACACATTTCCATCCAAATGGGAAGGGCACAAATCACGAGTGAGATAATAAGCAAATATGAAATATATCAAACAACATTTTCTGCATAATAAAACTTAAACAGAGTAATTTGATTGGAGCTTGCTAATGATTAAACTGCCTGAATTAATGTTCTGCAGAAACAGTATTCTGGATTTGCAAAGAGAGGACTCAAAATTGAGTGTGAAAGATTGTTTCAATTAGAAAAAACTAGATATGAGTTGTTACAGTTTTCCCTGTTATTTGGTCTTTCTTCTGGAAACAAATACATAAGAAGATTAAAACAAATCACTTAAAACATACTTATTTTATCACTACTGTCATCACCTTAAGCTATCATTAAAGACTTTAAATCTTTTTTATTTAAGCCAGCTCACTCTTCTCATTTCTGTGCTATTTCCTACACGGCCCAGTTCTATTTTGCAATTATCTTGGTTATGATCCTTTCTGAACATTATGAAAAGCACTTTCTGAAGAAGTTTCTATCCAGTTTTGTCTATAGTGGTTACATGCATCACAGCAGTACTTTCACAAACAACGTTGACATTATCTGAACAAAGCTCTGCAATCAAAAGGCTCCATCATTCAAGTTCGGGCTGGTCCCTGAGGAACCTGAAATGGTTTCCAGAGGCTTCAGGCCAGTACACATAGTGCCTGGCCCAAAGCACAGAGAAAAACTTTGCTTTGGGCATGCACTCCACAAAAGAGTTTATATTTATTTCAACATATAGCAACCTGGTCTAGGGGAAGGTGTCCCTGGAACTAGATGATCTTTAAGGTCCTTTCCAACATTAACCATTCTATGATTCTTTGATTTTGCTGATAGTGCCTTGATTGAACATGAAAAGCCCTCAAAATGCATTAGAGCAGCCCTGGTACTAGTCCACACATCATTCCAACTCTAAATAGTTCAGTTGCCTTCTCCTCCATCATTTCATTTTAATTTTCAATAAAAATGGTTCCCCAAAGTCCTGTGCAGCATCCCACTCATCTGTTGCTTTGAAGCTAAAGAAGAGTTCAGAGCTTCTACCAGAAGCATTGTAGTCAACACCAGTTTTTAGTACGAGCACGGGTGGAAGTCTATCATGGCTAAAGAACAATTAGGTAATTGGACCATAGTAGGAATAATACAGACCAACCTAATTAGCTTTCTTTTCTACTAAACTAAATGGATATATTGATTACTTTTCAATTTCTTTAATAAATTTATCTTAATACTTAAAGCAGGTCTCACTCACACAGGAGGCCAGCATCATCCATAAATTCGGAGAAACCTAAATTCTTGTGTTTCCCAGGCTTTGTGGCATTGCCCTGAACGCTACTGAATTACACATTGCTCCCTAAAAATGAATGCCAAAAAGATCTGTGTAATATTTACAGTATGTTATACTGCCATGTACAGCACAGTTTCTAGAAGCACCTTCATACATAAATAATGCATGCTAAGAAATACAATTCAATTCCAGATGTGGCATTCAAATGAGCCTTAATTTTTCACCCTGAGGTACCACAGCCGTAGTTGCTCTGGTCTACTGATTTATGCCAAAGAACTGCAGGTGCTGCAGCACTTTGTTTAGGGAGAGAGAAGAGAAAAGAGTATGGCATCTCCATACGAAGTGCTGAGGAATTATGCATGACTCAACGCAAATTTAATACAGGTTCATATTTTCCTTGTTTAGATGCACATATGTAATAGACAAATTTAATAATATCAGAGATCTGCTTACAGAATTTCAATGCTCAATGGGCTCAGTCAACTCGAAAAAATCATAAAGCTGTGTAAAAATATTAGACGTTGTTACAACTAAAATCTTACATGGCAATGACTGAAACAAGGTAGTGAAAAAGACAGTTAATTTTACTATTTCTTTATGTAGTTTGTCAGTTCTTCTTTTGCTGTTATAAATATTCACAGGAGAGCAGAAAAACAATGTGAAAACAGTAAAGGGATTTGTTGTGTGCTAAAAAATAAAGAAACCTAATGTGTCCTCTTACTGTGAGCTCTCACCTCCCTTCTACTACCAGAGCTTTGGCTAAGCATTTTAATTATCAGGTTTTATTTTTTAAGGCTTCTCCTTAGTTCTCTCCATTCTTCTTAGGTTTGGGAAGAACTCAGCATGGAAATTACCAGCTCCTGTTCTCTTTCGGTGCCTTCTTTAACAGCAAGTCTTCTGTTGTCATGCATTTGCGTTAATAAATATGACTATTTTTATGTTGAATTTATGAAAATTGACTTCTCTTTTTACTATCTATGCCTCCCTCTCCACTCTGTCCTTTTACTCATCTGTTGGCTAGTCAAAATTGTCTGAACTTGAGCCAGTTCATACATTGCTTTATAGCGTGTGCCTGACTGAGGGCTTAAACTTTAATACTCAAAGACACTATTCCTTGCAGGACTGAATAAAAATATTCTTAATAGGAACTGCATTGGTTAAAAATGTATCCTACTGCCACGCAGCCAAAAAGGCCAGGGACAAGACACACACTGGGCTTCTTCTTATGCATCTGCAAACCCATTTCCCCAAGTAGCAGTGACGGCCCCAGTTATAAGTGGTCAGAAAACCACTTATATGGTCAGGAGACCACTAAGGCATGACTTGCCTTAGTCATGCAGACCAGAGGAGGAGAGCAGGGAGCATCCTGTCTGCCCCCTACAACTACTGATATTTCGTCTCTGGAGCAAATAAGTTCCTCTGAAATTCCACGTAACAGGAGTACCTTCTTGCCTTTATTAACTCACAAGGAACCTGTGCACTTCCAGAGGGAGCCTAAGCCTACTCAAATTGTGCGTTTCCTTCGGTGAGAGAACAGGCTAGCACCTGGAAATGTGAGGCACCTTCAGTCACCCAGGTCCGAGACTGGATTTTTATCAGCAGTTGTGTAATTTACATCAGTATTTTGGGGATCCCTGAGCTGGGATCCTCCTCACTCATTAAACCAGCATTTTTCTTGCCTGCGTTCTTCCTGGGCCCAGCTTCCACAGCACAGAAGGTGAAAGCTCTTGTTGAGAACAGCTCAAGACCTAAAAATCAGGACAATTCCCTTACCAGGAGGTTAGATCATTCTCCTCCAGGCTGATCAGCAACCAGAACCTGTGTCCTCTGTCCCCTGGCTGACAGCTCTAACCATGAAAAATAATGTAACAGTGACTACTATCAAAATCCATTTCAGACCTGACCATATCTTGTTTCCTGGTCATCTCTTGAAGATTTATACACCACTTTCCTAAATTCATCTGGCCAGAACCTTCCCAGGCCACTAGAGTTAAGCATGTAGAGATCTTAGCGAGTAAGTGCTGAGTTCAAGAATGCAATTAGGCAGCCCTTGAAAGTCATCAGACTGAGTGTCTGTCTGGGCTTAAACTCTAGGTATTGAAGTCTTAACACAGCAGGGTTTAGGAGACATAGTCACAGTCAGGGTTCAGAATCTCATACTCATTCATGGTCATCTATAAATCACGGGAGATGGATCATAAACAGCTCATGATCCAGCCCTCAGCTGAATTTCCACAAAACCAGAAATTATCTGAAATCTATGGCTTTGAACTGCCCATGTAGCCCTGAACTACCTGTATATACAAAGTGTGGCAAATAAAATCAATAAGTAACTTAAAAGGTCACCTAGCTGTGAGTATGCACAAATGCCTTCCTGACAGAGATTCTTAAAAACCTGCAGCACTGACTGTGGAAATCGTGGCCCCTCTTCGTGCGTTCCAGTGTTTCATTACCCTCACTGTTGAAAGATATTCCTAATATCTGACCCAAATCTTTCTCTTTTTGGTAATGGTCTGTAATTTTGCTACCCTGTCCCCTCCTTTATGCAGCAGTGTTCATGTATAAAGACTACATTCTTTGAAAAAAAATTCTTTAATTCATTCTTAAGTTTCCCAAGTATCACTTACTCCAAAATTATAAATCTCTGCTTCATAAAGTGTAATGCAATAGCTGCTTCATTAACTCAGACAGAGTAATTACAGTCATTTGAACAAGTCTGAATTACACCCACCCAACTAAGTGCACCAGCATGATCCAGAAAGTTCCCATTTGCAATTAGCTGTTATTTCCTGTACCTGAAAGTAGTGGGACCATACTGACATATTTGGGGGTTACTGTTCAGTTCCCCAGACCAGTAATGACATTATAAAAAGTACCACACCAGAATATGGTACCCTCTTGGAAGAGACTAAAGGACTGAAGGTGGCTGGAGTTCTCACTGGTTTGTCTGAAGAAAAACTGGAGGTCAGGAATGACAACCTGCCACGTTCCCTAAACCTAAATTAATATTAAACAATTGTGCAAAAGGTGATACTTTTAGGAGAGAAACATTGTCTACTGGAACCTGGGGGAAAGCACGCAAGATGCAAAAATTCTGTTTCCTCTTATTAGCATGAATCCTTAACTAATCTGAGCATCTGATCATTACATTGTTTTATTTATTTTAAATTAATACATCATACCTTGTGTAAAAAAAGCATCTTGGGTGCATCTGCCTTAAATTGAAAACAAAGACCAAAATAAAACAAAACATGCGGTTTAGGACTGCCTATAAATTTAATCAACTCTGACCCTTTGCTCATCCCCTTTCTAATAGCTGGGGGAAAAGGAATTGAGCTGTAAAATTTGTTCTGGGCAGGAACTTGGCATCTGCTATCAAGTCAGAGTCCGGAGCAAATTAGCGTCACAAATTTCAAATATATTGACTTAACTCACATAATGCAAAACCAGCTTTGATTTAAATCATAAAGGACTAACTCCTGGCAGGCTGTTACACCCATGCATGGGGCAGGAGGGATTCAGGCAAAGAGAGAACAAGGGGCTAAAAAATCCCAAAAGATTTTGCCCTGGTAGGGGGATGGACTGGTTTGACATCTGTTTTCCAGTGCTAGTAGTAGACATAAATACTAATGAACCCAATTCCTGTGTCGCTCTCATAAAATACTGTTTAATCAAAAGTCTTCGAACCCATCCTTTTTGACTAGCAAGTATCTCAGATTTCACACTTTTTGTTTGTTCTCTAGAAATTTTATTTTAATTTTTAATTAGGACGCATGAGCAAATGGCAATCCTGTTCTCTCACAAGCGACTCCCAGCTTCAGAAGATATGATCGAAGCTAAAACAGGGTGAACGCCCTTCTCTCCAATAAAAAGCATAAGCAATGCAACTAATGAGAACCAGGACTGCAGAAGGAATACTTCTTGGTCCAGAGAAGCCCAAAGGAGGATCACACTCTTGGAAGAGTAGGATTCAAAAGGTAAAGACTGGAAAAGATTCCTTGTCTTTAGTAGATCAATCTCAGCATAAACAGGCAGCAGAACGGGGAAAAATACTGAGATTCCTCATTAAAAATTTATCAACAACTCCAGACGTTTACTTTTGCTGAAAAAGAAAATATCTGCCAAGTTACCAAAAGTATGTTTTGTAACATTGTAAAATAGAAGCATTCAGAGAATTTAGAGTAATAAAGAGAAGGTGAAGTAGTTTCTCATCAGTATTCTTCAGCGCTTTGTTATCTGAAATGCTCTTTTCAAAACACTTCTATCAGTCATCACAGATTACACTCTTTAGGGGAGAAGAGAATTAATGTGGCATTTGCCTTACCTCTCTTCAAATTAATTCATGCTAGGACATTTCTGACGCCTTCTGTGTTAACTTCTACACCTGTTGTTGGCGCAGTATCAGAAGAAAACACTACCAGCTTCTATGCAGTGAAAAAATATTTGGTTTCTGTGTTTTCAAGGAGCAGACAAAAACATTTCAACAAACCTGTAAAAGGGATATGATTTCCACAACAAGCCAGGTTCCAACATGAAGTAAGGCACGCTAGAAGACTGCTCAGCACTCAATGACTTGGAAAAGCATCCACCACTGGATGAAGTGCTTAGTCTATGGTTTTATTCATAATATTAAATATTATTTTGTGAGGAAATTTTATAGGATGGTGTCTCCACCTATTTTCAGTGTTGTCAGCTTCCCTAGAATGTATATATAACTGAAATTATTTTGGCAGAATAATTCATAGTCGAGATTTCCACGCACTTCGTTTCCCCTGTACAGCACCTTTTTGGGACACAAAGAAACATGAGGGGAGTTTGAGGACAGTCACATTACCTACAGTATCTTTCTGCTGCCTGTCTTGTCCTGGGGAAGAGCTCAGTCTGCTTCTCAGAAGAATAGTTTGTAAGATGCATCAAGGATGAAGGCAGGACTTGGAGAAGGCAATTTTGCCCAGGGGAAACATGAAATATTTTACTTATAATGGGATAGTCACTCCAAACACATTTGTAAGCCACAAACAGTTCTTTCCATTCATATATGGTTTAGGTGCAGTGACTTCCAAAATAATTTCACTATGTGGTGCACATTTTGCAAAGCAAACACCAACACATGGTTATCTCCCATTTAGTATTTAAAATACTTCTCAAACAATTTCTTTTCTAAATTACATTACTGTGCAACTGGAACCATTACAAATGATCACATTGTTTAATTAGCCAGTTTTTCCTAATTTCTCCTACAATTCAGATTTTTAAATAACATTTCATTGCTCTTAAGCTGAGTGTAATTACTGACCACTCATATGAAATCCAAACTAAAATTAAATTTCTTAATAAACTGCTATTCTGAAAACTGTAAGGAAATACGCTGTTTAACAATTAAGCATTTCTTTGGCTAAAATCCTTATCTATTCCAAATGAAGAACTAGTTCAACAGTCCAGCAGCACAACTCTTCTATACACAAAAAGCAAACATAAAAGTGAAGTAAAAAGCCCAAGCATACAGCAGTCTTCTAAAGTAACTATATAGAATAAAGGGGATGTTGTATCCTATGTAAAAAACCAACCAACCAAAGAACCAAACACATGTTCTCACTTTCAGTTTCTGGAAGAGGTGGAAGGCAGATTTTTGACTTAGTTGAAGATAAAGTCCCTGAAGAACATGGCTAAAATCATGGTGGGGAGCTACAATTTTGGGACAAGGCAAGGGACTGATTTCTACAGTCAGTGGAAATGCTCAGGGTACAATCCAAGCTTTGGGAGATACAGCAGGAGACTGTTCTAAAAATGAAGGAAACTACTGGAGAAGCAAAAATTTTAGATTTGATAGGGACATAATTGTGAAAGTAATCTCAGTGAAGCTGAGAATAAAGCAAAAGAACCTGCTATTTTAAGGAAAGGAATCAGTGAGAATAGAAGAGAAGGGCAACCAACTTGAAAAGTGGAATTTAACCTACCCAGGGAATAGGTTGAAAGGGTCTCCTGGGAGAGAAGCATAAAGGATAGAAGTGTCCTGGAGACCTGAAAGAGTCTTATTAAATACAACAGCAATGAACTATGCTATTGCAGAGGAAGGGTACAGAGAACAGTGATAAAACAATATGATCACATTTAGAGCTCTTCAGTGACCTCAGAATAAAAAAAAATAATAATAAAAAGGACCTATAAAGAAAGCTTAAATAAGGACACCTATTTAAGGACACGAACAAAGGAACAGCACCAGCATGTGGGAACAACACTAGAAAGGTTATGACACAGGACAAGCTATAGTTTGTACGGGACATAAGAGGCAACAAAAAAGCTTAATAGTTAGAAGAAACAGAAAGGGAAACAGAAATAGAATTTATTTCTGTAACCGGAAAAGAGAGCACATAATGGATGATGCAGGGAAGGTTTCAGTATTCAGTGCCTACCTTCTTTCAGTCATTTATTCTTCCCCACTCCAAATTAATTAATCCAGTTTTAACAACTAAACAGGATCATCAAGGAATCAGCCAGGAATTACTGAGTAACTCGGAGGTATTTGAGTCCAGTCAGCCTCTGAACTGCCCCTTACACTCTTCTAGGAAGTAGCTGAAGAGGTCTCTGAACCTTATCCACGTCAACGCATTGTCAACAATGTAAATTTGTTTAAAAGCAGAAGAATTGGACTGAACTGCCTTCTCTAGTTCAGAGCAGGAATTTCTGCCAAAGTCTCCCTTCTTAGGAACTCTCCCAGAGCAGAATATTACATGAGAACCTAAAATAGTGTCCTTCATATTTTTCTGGAGTGGTTCCCTTTTGCATAAAAAGCTTCACCAGCAAACGAAACAGACAGCAAGAAGTAATATACTCTCTAATTTATGTGATTAGATTGCAGGCATCTGGGTCCTAGTCATTGTCCCATTGTCTCTTATCCAAAGTGAAAGCACGTCGGTAGGAAAGGCGGAGGATGAGATCTGGTGCTTAGGTGCACTTCAGATTTGGAAAGTTTGGGTTTGTGCCCCTGAGGTAGAGAGAGGAACTGAATAAAGTTCTCCCACATCAAGGGTGAATGCCCTAATCACCAAATTAGATATGGGATTAACAAATAGAAAACTTCCAATTAAGCTTTGGATTTTTTCCAGCCACAATTATTTGATGCATTCAAATGCTTCTGAGACTTTAAATCACACTGTTCAGCAAATTTGCTGTTTCTCAGTAAATATAAACATACTCATACAGCCCTAATGATTATTGCCTGAAGGTGAACAGAGAAGGAAAGTTATAATTAGTTCAGCCAGGACACAACTTTCAGATGAAGCGTTCAGCTGGCAGTTATGGCCTTCATCCCTTCCACCCCACTTCACTCCAGCTTCTCCTGGTGGACACTCTCTGCTGGTGCTGCCAGCTGGGAAAGCGCTCTGCTTCCCACATGGCATGGCGCAGCCGGAGAGCAGCAGCACCTATTTCACTGTAATACCATTGACATCACATAAAAATGGAGCATTAGAGCATATTTTTCATAAGAAACGCTTTTAAGCTCCATATGTTGCTACCACTGTTCTCACTTAGGAGTTCTCACTCGCTTGTCCCCCTTCTCATCTTCACATTTGCAAAAATAACACTGAGTTATTATTCAGTCTTCCTTACATAAGGCATATGTAGAGCACTAATTGGCAACAAAGGGTGAGAACAGCGTATTAGCTAATTCTTGAAAATATTTCTTCACACATCCATTATCCCCTTTTATCAGGCTCACGTCTGAGTCAGCGGTTTAGCCCAGGCTGCTGTTTCAGGAGCAATGCAACATCCAGGTGACGACGGTACCCTCCACATCATCGTGATATTCAATGCTTATTGAGAAGGAGGGGAATGAAGACAGATTTGACCCTGAGAAAAGGTCTGGGGAAAGCAGCGTGGCTGCTCATCACATTTGGACATGATCATCCCCCCTTCCTGAATGCAAACCATCAACATATTGCAGGGGATTGAAGCCAACTATTCGAGAACTGCCAGTTTGTCTGTCCTTTTTCTGTGGCTATAAAATATGTTACCAAAGCCGTTTCCTTGTACTTTCCTTAAGAAGACTGAGAATTGATAGATTTTGATGGATTTAGCTTTTCTCCACCTTTTTCATCGCTTCACATGAGGAAACTATTGTTATCAAGCTATATTTTTAAACTGCTAAATGGATTATGTTGTGCCAGGAATTTTGTATTTCTTTTTATGTTTAAAGCCAATCTTCTTAAATGTTTCTGCTATATGCCAGTTATGTTTTCCTTTGTGTTTGATTGCAAAAAACTTTTAAAAGAAGAGTCTGAATGGTCACATTTTTACTAACCCATAGGCTGTGAATATACTGTAGCTTCCTCCTCCCTTTTTGGCTTTATATATTATTTAAAAGGGTTTTGTGTTTTTCCCTGCCCAGGCAATATTCCTTGACTGTAGTTTTTAGATTCTGTGGTTTGCCCATCAGTCTGATTGCATGATGATTTTTTTTCTCACAACTACCATGAAAATCTTTATAGCCGTACTTCATTTTCCAAGGAGGTTTACAGTCATCCTCTATTAGAATAATGGAAAAGAAACACACCCCCATAACTATGAGGTTATGTAATTGCACAGAACACTGAAACTACCAAATCTCTTCT
The DNA here is from genome assembly GCA_013400135.1 of Rhinoptilus africanus. Taxonomy (NCBI): domain Eukaryota; kingdom Metazoa; phylum Chordata; class Aves; order Charadriiformes; family Glareolidae; genus Rhinoptilus; species Rhinoptilus africanus. Next base: position 277,722 of record VXBO01002733.1, read on the forward strand.
TTTCCACGGCAGGAGACATTATGACAAATCCATGTTTGTGGTAAGAGAAGTAAGGTTTCCTGAGCAAGCAGCCTAGAATTTTAAATCTTTGCATGTCATCTTGGATAAGTGTGCAACTCTTAAGAGCAGCCCCAATATCCTTCAGGCCCTGAGTGGCCTTTTCCCAGCAGGAAAATGTTGGCTTAACAAAGTGCAGGCTTTGCTATTTGCTTTTAGTTCAAGCATTAAGGATGCACCATTCTAAAACGTCACCTTTTACACTCAGCAAAGCCACATGATGAGTCTTCCCAACACGAATGTGTTGGCGTTAGTGACACAAGAACTAGCAATATGTGACTCTATGAACCTGTATGACTCTAGTCCTGTATGACAAGGAATCAAACAAAACCTGAGGGGCACGAGTGACAACTCACTAAATAGCTCGAACCCATTCCGAATGCATGCACTGCGTTACCTGACTCGTACCTCAATGTCACACAGCCTGTGCTGGAAAAAGGAATTCAAACAGGAAGGGTGAACATCTGCTCCTAAGTGGGAAAAATGATTAATACTCACATAGGAATAGATGCATTTAGAGAATTCCTTATGGAATTTTAATATAGTTTAATTGTATTTGTTCAGGATAAGCATCAGCACATTACAGGCACCCTGTGATTAATATCACCTACAGAAAATGAAGACTTTGCAGCCAGCTGTAATAGTGGTTAATACAATAGAGACAACAATTTATTTTAATGAAAGTTACTCTCAGCTTTCAACGGGTTTAAGAGGCCCAAAAAACCTCTCAGGATCCATCCTGCCAAACTTGCAAACTTCATTTTAGGTGCCTAGAAGAGCGCTCCTCAAAGCAAAGAGGAAAGGTACAGGTGTCCCTGAAGGCTTCCAGAAGGAAAACCTCGCTGACCAACTTTAAGCCTTTTTGTTACCAGGCATGTTTGCCTAACATATTTAAAAAGACTCAGTTCTAATCCGGTTAGTTAAAGCTATATTATTAAATGCTTCACTTTAATTATGAAATAAGCACTTGTCAATCTTCCTTGCTTTCATTCTGGATGTAATCTCCCTTCCAGGCCTCTGTCGCTAACAAATAAAGGCTTAATTTCAGAAGTTGGTGGATAGCTTCTGCACAGGAAAGGGCCTACTAGCATTAATAGAAGAAAAATATAAAGAAAAATATATAGAAAAGTTGTAAGGAAAAAACTAAGGAGAGCTTGATATGCTGGAAAAACACTGTAAATTTGGTATGTATGATTTTTTTTCTTTTATGTACATATCTGCAGAATACTTCAACCAAGGAACACTCACTAAAGCTGAAAGAAACAGAACAAGTAAGCATTCCTAACTGGCTTCAGATATTGTAACCAAAAATAAACCAAGTTACAGAAAGATGTATTTTTTATTTCATCTTGACATAAAAAGAAAATGAGGTTCATCTGTGTTGTTCCTAAAGTTCTTCCAAACCAAAAAGCTGTGTAAGAGTTATTATTAGTTATATAAATCTTGGAAACTCGTTGCAATCCAGACTGTGATCACTAATGACTATGGGGCAGAAATCACAGTAAAATTTTAGCAATGAGATGGTTTATCTACCCAAAGCATTAACGAGACCCACAGCCTTCCTAATGACTTCAACCTCCACCTGCCTGACCTGTTAGTTCCTTTTCCCATCACCATGAGATCTTCATTTGACCTGCAGCCATGGTTTACCTCCTCTATTCATAAAAACCCATTCCTCTTCACCACATGCGCTGCTTCTCTCTCAGAAGCCTCTGTTGCTCCACTCTCCCTTTCCAGGCCCCACCAGAGCTCCCCACCCTTCCCTATTTACGTCCTGTCATCCAACTTGTATGTGATTTATAGTGCATTAGGTCTGATGGCTTTTTAGCTGAATTCAAGACGTCTTCATGCCTCTCCAGTGAAAAAGCTGCTGAAACTGTTCATCTTTCAATCATTTCTCTCTTGTTCCCTGTATATTGCCCATCCTGCCAGTCCCTGTTCCTGGATCATTCCAATATTTGCTTTCCCTGCGCCTGTCTTTACAAAGCGCTTTTAGTATACAGTGCAAAGTATCCCTAGTGGCATTCACCATCAGTGATTCATCCACTGTTCCTTTATCTTAGCCATCCTCTACTTCCTTTAAATACCTTCTTTTTAACTTCAAGGAATCCCACAGGTCCAAGACGAATATTGTGGTGGTGATGAGAAGAGAGTCCCAGAGAGCTTTTCAATGAGCAGGATTTGTTCCTCAAAATCCCAAAGCATTTCCCGTCTCTACTTCTCTCTCCACACAGAATCTTGCTGATTTCTTTGAAAAATGCCTAATGAAAAATTATTCTGGCCTTTCTCTCCCCTTCAGTCCTACTTTCCATGGAGAGAAATGAGTCAACCTGGCTCTACCACGATCTCCATCTCTCCTTTTCCTATAAAACCTTGTGCTTCCCACCTGTCTCATCAGCTGGGATTCATCTCACTTCACTCTAGACATATCTGCATGTAGATGTCTAGAATGCGGCCAGTTAGACTCAGTTGGTCACTTTTTGCCTTTCCATCAACAGAGAAATACGTCCTTTTAGGGCACAGTTCACCTCCCCCAAGTCAGCTTTCAAAAGAGGACAGATGATTTGTGCCCTTAAAGTGTCTGTTTCTCTGCATCATCTGTAACAGGAATCTTAACAACTAACTCAGATGTAGCTGGCTGAAGTTAAGCAACAAATCAAACTCCTGACTCACATTCCTATCTACCCTACAGCCACCAATGCAGGTTCAACGCAACTAAGCAAGCGCGTCGTGCCACCTTTCTTGTTTCTTCTCATCACCACCACAATATGTATCTTGGACCTGCAACTTGTGCATCAGACTTAACTTTTTTTTTTAAGATGCACTTATTCAGGAGATCCCTAAGCCCTGCACATGCTTTCAATTTCATGCAAAACTGCTCAAGTCTCCTCCCATGCCCCCAGCCTCAAAAAGCTAGGCAGATGCTACTCTGCTCTTGCGCAAAGGTCGTTGTTTATCATATTACTGTTCCGAGTACTGAGCGACATCCTGTATTGTACTAGTAAATGTAGCAATACTGTATTTTTCCCTTCCTTGTTCTCCTGAAATGGTTCCTTCTCTCATCTTAAATTTAGATCGCATATTCTTAGGGGAAGAGATAATATTTCTGTTCTGCATTTATCCAGCGCTTCTTGCATTGGGGTCCTCTATCATGACTATGCCTTTGAGGTATTATACATACAAATAAAAAACACACACACTAACACAATTACATTTTGTTTTTGCTTACAGCTATGCAATTTTGCTTGGGCATTAAGCAAAAGAAAAATTAGACCTAGCATATGTAAATGCTTCTGTGAGACACCCAAAATTATAATATTTCCTTCAATTAGAAATGCTATATAATGCTAAAAAAAAAAAAAGAGTAACAGAAAAACATTAGCAGATTTACAGAAGGACCAAGTGGCACAGATATAATTACATCTACTTTATTCCTAATTTGTAGGGCTCAGAACACTTCTGTACATTTACTTTCCTCTCTTTTCCTGACTGTATTAGTTTCCTCCTTTTGCAGTAGCTCACACACTTGATGGACTTGACAGCAGTAGACAAATAAGGCAATCCTACAGTCAAAGTGTTTTTCACAAATTCATCCAGCTCTATGAAAAATATTACCAGAATGCCCTACTTATTTTGATATTCTGCAACTGTAAACCTTTCCAAGTTTTCAAAGGTAAGGTTTCAAGAGCAATTCTTTCCATTTGTAAGAGGTTATTTAATTATTCCTGTCTGTCTCTCAAAAATCAGAAACTGCCTTCTTGGACGACAGGCGAAAGACTAAGCAAAGTCACCGCTGTAACCTGGAGTCTTTTAAGATCTCTTCAGCTATTTTACGGTCCTGCTTACAATCAGTCCTACAGTAATACGAATTTTTTCCCCCCCAAATAAAATCATTATCTTAATGTTGAAGAAGCATGAAGATATGAATGGAGCACACAGCTTTTCACTACTTAGACTATGCATTACCATATTTAATGATATAGCTACTAGGTTTTATATATATGTGTATATATATACATGCAAGCAGGGCCAGGGCTCATTTTCAGAGCTTTAATTTGACTTTTTTTTTCCTTTTCTTTAACTGTTGTTGATTGAAATCAGTGTCTTAATGTTGCACAGCTTTGTCTTTTGATTACTGCATGCGATTAAGGCAACCAGTGGCAGTAATTTTTCACAGCACTATAAACCAACATAAAATAATACTTTCCAGTTCTTCGTTTCCACATGTAGCATAAACTATAGCTAGAAGTTCACTGTGATTCCAGTAACGCAGTTCATATGCAAATGACAGACAGTCACAGTCAAGGGAGTAAAACTTTAACACATCCTGCCCACAACGCGAGAGAATCCTAGGTTGGTTATAGGACATAAGGTTATTTATTTTAAAGTTGTCTATCCTTCCGCTTTTGTGTAAGGATATTTCAAAAGCTGGATGGAACACATTTTCCAAACCACAGAAGCTGAGTAAAACTACGGTCTAGTTACTTGTTCAGCTTATTAACAAAGCATTATCCATAGCCCGACTCAGGCAGGACTGATAGAAAAAGCTATCAGGGCAAACAAGAATCTCTCTGTTTTGCTGTTGATGATACGTATAAAGATTGTTATTCCCACAGATACATCTTCTGAAGCCTGATAGGAAAATGAGTATTTATTATATAGAAATGCTATAGTAGTAAAATTAATTACAGTTATGCACACATTACAAATGCTACTGAATTATGTGCAACTTGCAAATAAAGGGAGAGTGCAAGTAGGAATTTTGCAGAATAGTACACTTTTAAAAGTTAGCTGCTGTGTGGAAACAGTCTTCTTGGTATAAAGAAAAGCCAACAACCAACAAGACCTTTATAAAGAAGCCCTGTGCAGGATTGACCCACGCTTTTCAGAGGTGAAAATTTCAGCTGAGAAAAAAGCAGATCTATTCCATTGTGATTACTAATCACCTAGCTTTACTTTGGGGTGGGCTTTTTGTTTCTGTGGCCAACAGGCACATGTCCTTGAGCAGCCCCTGCTCTGAGCTCAGTAATCTTTTCCACACTGCTCTGTGCACCGACAAGGAACAAGAAACTCCCTATCTCAACCCCTTGGAGGACAAAGGCAATCTGCCTCTCAAGCATCTGAGCAGCTGGTAACACAGGTACAGTCTGTGTTGGGCCAAAGTGAAATCAGAAGGCAAGGCTGCAAGCAAAAGACACAATATAGCGTAATGTCAAACAAAACTGAGAAAACAGTAAATCAAACCAAAGCAACAATCAAAGACTTCAGCTTCAACTGTTAGCAATGACCATTTCTTACTGCACCTTTTATTTTTCATTTGAGCCATTTCTTCCTTGATGCATAAAGAAATACCTGATGCTGAGCACTTCTGCAAAGGTACTTCCATCTCACCCTTCTACCTCCCTTAAGCTCGCTGCTAAGGCATCTTCTCTGTGAGGCTAAGCTGCTGAGAGCCACTGGCATAACTCTTTGTGCACTTGACCAAACTTGGACTCCTAATAGAAAAAAAAAACCACAAAACCATAATCATCCAGAAGTCAACATGATTTTTAAACACGTTTCTGTGATATTCTCTATGTCACATTCAGCAAGGGAGGTTTCTGTTTCCTGAGGTGTATAATATTTTTCTTGCATTTCCTCTCCTAAGTAGTTGCTGCACTCCTTTAATGACTTCTAACACTGAGAAAACTCAGGAAATATAGTGCAATTCATCCAACCTGCATTTCACAAACTTCAAAAGGAATAAAAATGTTGTTAAAGCTGCATAAATGACAACTTAATCCCACATCAGATAGAGGTAAACATAGCAAGAAGCCAAATTAAATGCCATCTCTTTTTCTGTTTTTCTCCTTGGACTGCCACACACCAAACGTTTCATATGATCTATGAGGTTTCTAGGATAATAAAGCAGAAAGATACATTTGTATAATTCTTTTTGTATTTACACCAAGACAAATTGTCTTGTTTTGAAACACCAGGGCTGATTGGAGATGTACAATAGGGTATATAAAATTGTCATTGCAGCAGTCTGTGTTTGTGTATAGTGAAATATCACATTGACAGTATAAAAGGAGTTGATTGCACTTTGAAAGAATTCTATCTACACATTTTTATCCGAACTAAACCCCTCAAACCTTGCTTTATGCTTCCAGTCTTCTAATTTTATTTTGTTTCTAAAGTGTACAGACTGATTCAAAATGCAAATACAAATCTGGAAGAATACCAGAAAGTTATTTTTAACCTATGTTGTCCTGGCTCTACCAAGATGTTTTGGTATTTACATAAAACATGTTTTCTGCTTGCGATTTTTCTTCTGTTTGTTCTGTAAAAAACTGAAGTTACAGCAGCCAATGTTTTCAATGGTGTTGCCTGAAATTATTCCTCCAGATTTAAGCTTATGGCCTCCATAAAAGCAGACATATTTCAAAAGACATTGGGAACCATCCTGTTTTCAATAAATTGATCATGATCTGAAAATCTTGCACCTTACTGACCTAAGAAGACCAGATGCTGACATATTGCACAGTTGGCACAGCCCATGTACACTCCAGCTGAATCCCAGAAAGTGCCCAGCATCCACACGGAGAAATCTCCAGCGTATTCACAACTTCTCCCTCAGACCCTGAGCTCTGGGGCCCTGCATCAATGCTCGAGACCAAGTAACAGCGCCTTCTGCTGTGGTGTGCAGCTGTAAGGGGTAGCCAGGACTCAGGTTTTGAGTGGGACCAGTTCACAGAACAGCACAGGGGCAGAGGTACTGGTCAGATCAAAGGGTCCCCAGGGCTCAGTACCAGGAGGTCACAAATAGAGAAGTTTAAGCGCAAGCATGGATACACTCCCAGCATGCAACAACTTTTGATTCATGCACTTTTTAATTCAGAGGGGGCAACTTTAGGCTTCAGGGGATTTTTCTTCAGTAATTTGTTCAATGCCTTTTCAAACCTCTAAAAACTTACACCATCCATTCATTGTCCCCCAAGGGGAAAAAATTCTATAACTCAAATAAACGTTGCATGCAGAAGCATTTCTCTTTCAGTGTTCTGCTCATTTTTGTCATCTATCTCCAGAATTACAACTATTGACAAGGTTTTCTTGTCCTATCCAAAACAGACTCTCAAGTACAAAGGCTATGCAGTTCTAAAAATCTCTGCCTCCCTGAAGTGAGACATGAAAGCTCTGACACTGAACAGCAGCTTTTCACTCTTTCCCATTGCACAGCAATGTAAATCTATCAGGAATGACTAGGAAAATTTCCCAGCCTGCTTGGTGAAGGCACAGAATGCTCTTCAACATCTGTACTCCATAGGGATTTGAGTACACAAGATTTTTGAAAAAGGAGGGAGAGAGACAGAGAGAGGGACACCAGTTGAAGTCACAATGAGCCAGCAGAGAGACGTACTTCACTTGCGGTCAAAAGCCTCAAGAGTTAATTGCTTGAAGTGGTTAGGAATGGCAACAGACACAAACTTTTTTCTCTGATTGGCTTTGTATAAAGCTCTTGCACTGGGAAAGATGAGCACCAGGTAAGCTGTACTGTGTGGCTCTGATTTTGGCACACTTGAGAATGAAAACTGAGATCAAGAGGGAATGGTCTATTGGTCGCAATAGAGCAACTAAGTCATGAGACAGAAAATCCTCACCTACCTGTTAATCCAAAATCATCCTGTAAAACACCGTCAAGACCAGGTCACTCCAGGACTCTGCACTTCCCTTAGTTGAACTTCATAAGGTTCCTGTCAGCCCAATTCTCCAACCTGTCAAGATCCCTCTGAATGGCAGCTCCAACCCGCTGTTGTATCAACTATTCCTCCCCATTTTGTATTGTCTGTAAACCTGCTACGGGTTTATTCTGTCCAATCATCCAGATGTTACAGAGTACTGGCGCCAGTATCGATCCCTGGGGCACACCACTGGTTACTGGCCTCTAGTTGGACTTCGTGCAACTGATCACAACAACCCTTTGAGCTTAGCATTTCATCCAGTTTCTAGTTCACCTCACCGCCCAATTATCTAGTCCATTAAGTCCCCGATAGATAATGATATAACCACACTGAATCAGAGAGAAAAATCCCAGAACCTTTTGGTGCAATGCACATCCCTTTGTAAGTCAGACACTTCAGTCTAGCTTCATTCCCCTTCAGCTGCAAGGTGCCTGCTGTGAGGAGAACGGTGGGACACTGAGTGCCACAGGGCATTGTCAGTGGTTGTGCTTCACCGAAGGGACAGATTTTCACTGTAGATGACACCACATCACTTACGCTACTCCTTCCTTAGCTGTTCTCCCCTGAGACAAAAGATAATCACAGAATCAGTCGCAGAATGGTAGGGGTTGGAGTGGACGTTCAGAGACCATCTAGTCCAACCCCCCTGCCAGAGCAGGGCCACCTAGAGAGAGGTTGGGCAGGAACGCATCCAAGTGGGTTTTCACAGAATCACAGAATCATAAGGTTGGAAGGGCCCTCTGGAGATCATCCAGTCCAACCCCCTGCCAGAGCAGGGCCACCTTAGAGCAGGTTGCACAGGAACGCGTCCAGGCGGGTTTTGAATGTCTCCAGAGATGGAGACTCCACCACCTCCCTGGGCAGCCTGTGCCAGGGCTCTGCCACCCTCAAGGGAAAGAAGTTCCTCCTCATGTTTAGGTGGAACTTCCGATGTTCAAGTTTGTGCCTGTTACCTCTTATTTGATATTTGAATATCTCCAGAGAAGGAGAATCCACTACCTTTCTAGGCAGCCTGTTCCAATGCTCTGTCACCTTCAAAGTTTTTCCTTATGTTCAGATGGAATTTCCAGCTTGTGACGCTTGCCTCTTAAGGTCCTAAAATAGGAAGTATATGTCCCGATATACTACTGAGGCATTTATCAGTAGCATATAACAGAGGAGTGGATTATCCTACAGCCATGTGGGTTTTCTGGGATGTGCTAGTCACTGTGATGTCTGTCAGACGTCACATTCTCTGCAACTCCACTAGGAGCAACAGAGCTTACAGCAGATCCAGAAAGAGGGTCTTCCTTGTTCAGTTGCTTTGCAGGATGCTCATCCATCATCATGGTTTCTCTCTCTCCTACTGTATGCCCTGTCCAAAATCCACACGTTCTTTGTAGTGCCTGACTGGAACATTGGTCACCTCCCATCTAAAATCTGAGGAGTATTTCACAGCCCTAGTTTGGATTTGCTGCTTAGAGCTCTGCTGAACTTGTGGGATCCACATGGTGGGGACAGGATTGACAGACTGGCACGTCGTGCTGTCACCCATTTCATGGTGGAAAGACTATGGCACTAACTAGACAGGTAAATTCAGAGGCCACATGCAAGTGGGATCTAGAAGATTTTAACCTGTTTAGTGTGTCTGTGCTTTAATTCTTTTCAATATAAATGGGATTTCAGTTAAGAAAAAAATCAATAGCAGCTCTGCCTTTGAGCCTTGTTTCTGAGGGCTAAGCGACCCTTTAGCCTGTTAATCCACAAATGGCCTGTTCCCCATTCTTTTCTGTTTCTCATTTCATACCTTTGATCCTTTCTAAATCTATTTTCCCCTGGCACTTACGTCTGTGATTAATTTGGATATTTCACACTTTGCTGTGTGTGGAAGTCAAGTTTACTTACAATCGTAAATGAACTAGGCTATAAATAAAGTCATCACCGCACAGTCTGATTCACAGAGCTCCTTTCCTTTTCAGGTTGTTTTTTTCATGCATCCAAAGCATCTGTATTACAAGCTGTCGGTCCTAATTAGGAGGCATTGGACTAATTTCACCTTGTGTAGTTATTTGCCACCAGACAAAATGAATATAAAAATGCAGCTGTTCTGTTAGGATGCAGTTTCAAAACTTTTGCACCCAGAGTCTGCAGCAGCACACTTTCCAGCTACAGTCTCATTATTGACTTTTAAAAATGACGGGATCATCACATTTCTCCTTTAAAAAAGTCACATAAAATAATGTAAATTCTTAACCACAATTATTATCCATTGCCTAGTTTCCAAATAATTCAGTCACAAATGCCGAGATCTGTACAAACATCTCTCTCCCTCATTATTCCAATATAGAGAAATTAATCAAAAACTGCATGTTCACTTCTGTTTTGTCAAGGATCATTGAGAATTTCACAATATGTTTCAGAGAATCCCAGAGTAGCAAAGCATCGCAAAATGTTTGCAGAGGATAAAGCACTCGGCCAACAGACTGCTGTCTGCTGATCCGACGTAAAAGCAACAAAGGTGAGAAGAGTAACTCGATAATTTCAGAAGAGCTTGGTAAGAGATGAACTTCAGAAGCTCATCCATTTTTTTCATCTATCAGGTGAGCTAATGAAAGATACCATCTCCCCCTGAAAATCAAAGCTCAAAAAAGCACGAAAAAAATATTCAGATATGAAATGAAGACCACAGAAAGATGTATATGGAGGAACAAGCAAGGAGAAAACTTATGTTCTGCTCAAAAAAAAAAAAAAA
>VXBO01002735.1:0-30424 GCA_013400135.1 Rhinoptilus africanus
AGAGTCCGCAGAATGAACATTTCTCTGAGTCTTGAGCATACAATGAGAGAAGACATATCAGAATAAAAAAAAACCTTGTTATCTCTTCTTGTTGAGGAGCCCTGAGGTGTAAGGAGTCAACCAATTGCTCAAATACAAACACCAAACTTCTTATTTAAGGTCTAATTCTTTTCCCAACTAAAGAGCTTTCCTGTCTATAAATTATCCCACTGTCTGTCATTGAAGAAAATAGATCCTTTCAAAAATTAAGTAAAAGAGTATTCATTATAAATAGTTTCTATGTGTGAAATATTGCAACAGAGGTATAATTACACTACCTTTTTTAGATCAGTTACATTATTATATCATCCCAGAGGTGTTCAGATACCATGGTGATGAGTGTGGGACTGATTATTTCGGTGTACTTTGAGATAGATAATAATATATTTCTATTGCAATTTTTGTACTAAAGGAGTCCCATGAGCATCATGTAATAATATATCCCCTCTCCTACCTAGATACTGGCATTTTTGGTGCAGATACGAGAATGTAAATGAATCAATCCATAAGTACTGATTTTTGAGGAACTATTGGACTTTCTCAAACAACCAGTCTGACATTCTCAAAGAACCACTGAGCAGAAAAAGGCTTTCTTGCTTTTGGAAATCTTGGGAAGACAGAATGCTCAAGGACTTTCATACCACCTAAACAGGTGAAAGAGTTTGTCCTTGGAAAGTGAGACCCTATTAACTAAGCATGACCCCAGCTACTACATAACGTTGTCCACAGGATGATGGAGCAGGAGAAAGTCTAGAGTCTGTTTGTAAGAACTGCACAGGGGAGCAAATCTCATGTTCAATGCAGGACTCTTGATGGAATTGGAAAAATAAGAGCTGAAGAGGATTCAGGAAGTGGATTAAAGCTAGGTATCATGCTTGATACTACCTGGAGAAACAGAGCTTGGAGAAAAGATGTTACTTCTCCAAGCAGCCGAGCGAAGTAAGAGTAAGAACAAAAGGCTTTAACAAGTTGTTAATCAAGGAAATAATAAAGGTGTGGAAATGTTCAGTGTGTTATATTGTAGCATTCATAAAAAAAGAATTCAATTGTCTCAGATAAAATCACCAGCAATGGAACTTGGTCATTCTGGACCAGTCTAAGCTGTTTCCAGGACGCAGTCTGTATATAAATACTTTATTTTAAAGCATAAGACTAAGGGTATTGCTCTGGCAGGGGGGTTGGACTAGATGATCTTGAGAGGTCCCTTCCAACCCTAGTATTCCGTGGTTTTGTGATTCTGCAATACTTAATGTTAGCTGATTACAGTGCCATAACATTGTCCCATATTACCTTAGAACTCATCCTGAAAAGAATAGGAAAACAGTAAATGAGAGAGAGAAGAGGAAGCTGTTGGAGAGCTTTGCATGGAAGCTGACAGTTGATCAGACTTAGCCAAGGGTGTCTACATGCATATGACAAGAAGAATTTTGGCAGGATTTAATTGTAAAATCAACATGGTTATAGAGAAAACAGAACAGTGAAAGACACCATTCAGCTTTTGAGGATAGGAGGCACTGATTTTTAAGTTGTCAATTCAAAATCAAGAGAGTTTTTAAGGAAAAAAGAATTATGTAAGTCTTTTTCAGAAGTGGAGATGAGGGCTGGATTCAAACCCATCAGAGCAATCTCCAAGTGATTTGCGGGAGGGTGTGGAGCAGAACTTGACAAGTACAGGAAAATCAGCAATTCTACCACATTTGTACAGCAAATACAGTGCTGCACCACCATGTATCATTAATGCCAACCTCTGGCTATTGGTGTTCTAAAGTCAAAAATTATTTCACGTGATTTAAACAAAATCGCAACAAAGGTCAGATACATTAGGGAAGAAGTTTCTAATATAAACCTAGCCACTTCTTCCCAGTTGCAGCTCTAGCTGACAGCAATATTTGACAGAATAAATATCCTGTGCATTACAATTTTCTTGTAAAATAAAGAGAGTTAAAAACTTCCATTTTAAAATTCTTTTTCCTAAATTGGGTCAATTAAAAAGAAAGAGAGAAGAAAGACTGTAGCTTCAAATATCAATAAGCTTTTCAAAGACTGGTATTGACAAAAGCTGAATATTGCATTTTAATGTAAACACATCAGGCTAATTTTGTTTTCCAAAAGAGAATTAAAAATATAACAACATAATATGCATGCAAAAAACCTCATAGTTACATATGAAAATGGTATTAAAGGACAAGAGTTTCAGTTCATGCAAATTGATTTGCCTCTACTGACGTTAGTGCAGCTTTGCAGATTCATACCATTTCTATTAGTACCTTTCTCAGTGCATCACAGATATTAAGCCAAACAACAATAACAAAAACAAACCTTCTGTAAGCAAACAGAGGGGGAAATACTCCAAGTTGATAATACCATTTTTTGAATCAGTGCTATAACAAAGTTCAGCTTATACATCCAATCTCAGCATAAGATCTACCATAAACAGGGGAGAGCTAAGAATAAAGGCTTAGAGCCCTGAAAGGTTTTCATGTGAGGAGAGGTAGAATAGCAATAAGAAGAGCAACTGCAAAGGGAACACATGGAAGTCAACAAAAAAAAAATATAGTGAAGGGAAAGCCCTTAATTGCTTTTTATTGTGTGCCAGTAAGAAGAGATAAGGCAGTGCTGCTTGAAATGAAAGATGAAATATTTAAAATTTTAAGCTAAACTATAGAATCACAGAATCATAGAATCATAGGATATCCTGAGTTGAAAGGGATCAACAAGGATCATTGAGTTAAACTCCTAAAAACACACAGGTGGGCAATCTAACAGTTAAACCACATATTTAAGAGCATTATCCAAACATTTCTCTAACACCAAGACACCTGGGACAATGGTCACTTCACAAAGGAGCTTGTTCCACTGCTTGACCACCCTCTTAGTGAAGAAATTTTTCTAAATATCAAATCTGAAGTTCCCCTGGTGTAGCTTTAAGCCATTCCCTTGCATCCTCTCACTGGACATCAGAGCAAAGAGACCAGCCCCTCCCTCTGTGTTTCCCTTAATAAGTAGGTTGTGGACAGCAACAAGGTCACACCTCAGCCTCCTCTAAGCTGAAGAAACTTGGTATCATCAACTGGTCCTCATAAGCCATGCCCTTTAGACCTTTATTGCCTTTCTTTGGACACTTTCTAATATTTTGATATTCTTCGTATATTGTGGAGCCCCAAACTGCACTCAGTACTTGAGGTATTCAGTGCTGAGATAGTGGGACTTCTTTTGACAAGTTATCTTGTCTGTGCTTAATGCACCACAGGATATGGTTGTTGCTTTTGGCTGCCAGGGCATATCGTTGACTCATATTGAGCTTATCATCAACCGGATCTCCCAGATCCCTTTCTGCAGTGCTGCATCCCAGCTTTTGGACTCCCAATCTTTATGTGCATCCATGATTACACTATCCCAGGTGCAGAATCTAGCATTTGTCCTTGTTGACTTTCAGAAGGTTGGTGACTGTCCAGCTCTCCAATCTATCAAGATGACTCTGTAAAGCCTCTCTGACTTTGAGGGAAACAACAGGCTGTACCAATTTAGCGCTGTTTGCAAACTTAGCCTGCACTCAACTCCTCATTTCTCATTGACAAAATATTAAAGAGAAAGTGGCAGGAGTCACTGCTACATGAAATATCAAGAAATTAGAAGGCTTTTGATGGTAGCTTGTGCAAATGTACGTGTGTCTTCACACCAAAATTGGACTTGATGGAATTGTTCATGGTAGAAGATGCTAATGGCCATCCAGATAAAACCTGTTTTCCAGTGGTTATAACTTTGCAGATTTTCACCTATTTGAATTAGGGATGTATTCCTATTGATCTTAGGCATCAAGAAGCTAGGCATTTATACTTGTAAGGTGAGCTCCTATACTACATAAAGAGAGAACAGCACTCCCAGATGGTGATCCATCTCAAACAACATAGCCACCTTAGTTGGAGAGCGCCCTTGCCCTGCCAAGCCTACCAAAGCTCCAGGGAGTTTAGGGGAATAATTTAAACTATCTATTGAAATTTTACTTAGTAGAGAAATCAAGCTTAATTCTATCCTACTACCAAGATGCTCTGTATCAGACATCTGATATACACTGGATGATTCTGAGAATTTGAGAAATCTGGCAATGAATATGCTTGGACTCTGTTTCAGAAATTGTCCTATGTGCTATAATATTATCATTCTATTATATTTACTACTTGAAAATGTACTTTTTTAGACATTAAACAGAGTCAGAAAATATCCTTTCAAACCCTTAGAGAGCACCTTAACCCATTTTAGTGCCTCATTGTAAGATCACAATCTGCTACTTCTCTTACACACCTACTTAAATGAAATGTCAAAAAATTTTCTACAGTATTATATTTATTACCTGTACATGTCCCAAAGTCAGAGTGAGATACTGAAGGTGACCTTCATTCTTCAGTTTGATAGGATCATCATAGGCCCAATAGGATAATGGCTGAAAAGGGTCACAGAGAATCTCCAATCCAAGGTCCTACTCAAGCCATGTCAGCTATGAGGTCAGACCAACTTGTTCAGGGCTTTGAGCAGTTGCATCTTGAAAACCTCCAACAGAGACTGCACAACCTCTTTAAGCAACTTGTTCCTTTGCTTGACTGTCCTCATTGTCAAAAAAGGTTTCTTATATCAACACCATTTTTTTTAATGTTGCAGCACTTTGATTTGAACTACAATTATGTTTCAAATAAATAATCACAGCTTAACAAGTTTCTGAATGTTAGCTGAGCTCCTTGTTTCTTGCAAAAAGTGTGGTGACTCACAATATCTTGATTCACTTTCACAGACATTCAAACTAACATGCTTTATTTCCTATTTGCTGGATGCTAAGAATGTGCATGTGGTCAGTTACTGCAGCTAAGCCGACAACTGCTGACCGTTTCAGCCCTCATAACTGTGTTGTATCTGGGTCAAACAAAATTATACATGAATGACTTGTACACTGAGGGTTTGCGTAGATAAAAATGTTTCCTGGATCATATTTGTAATTGAACTTCTACCTAATTCCCACTGTCTACTCCCAATACTTGCTGTCCATGCTGTGTGAATGGTTACCACAGGCAAAGGGATGTGGTATTTTTTTCTTGATTTGCTGATCAAGTCTTTTGAAATGGAGAAAAGGATTATGGCAAATACCTAGCAACTAATAAACACTATGCTGTCTTAATCTCATATGAGTTCTTTATTTCTCTTGTTAAATCTACTTATATTTGAGACATCAAATCAGTATCTCAACCTACTTGACAAAGCACTTAAATCCTTGCTTATCTTTTTGTTCAAGCCCCCCAGCTTGTAAGCAAATTCTTACATCCTTCAAAGACCGCAGCCAGAAGAGTAAAGGCTCTTGTATTATTTCTTTGCAAAGAGATATATTTCATCTAGGATACTCCATACTGGCTTTAAAACTGGGAAACACAACATGACTTTGTGATGAAAATCTACACACCTATACACATACACACACGTTCATATCTTACTAAGCATTATTATTTATTTATGGTAATTCAAAATGTTTAGAGTCCAAAAGCCAACATATTAACTATTCGAAGAAACTAAAGGTTACTGAAACGTTAGGGTTTATATGAGAGGGTTATATGAGAGTTATATATATACCACAGAGTATAAGCTTTTAATTTTGCACTCAGAATTGTAAAACTTTTATCCAATAAGACTGATTATAATAAAAATTCAAAAGCAGTGGCAAGCAACATTTTGATAAATATTTTCAATTTCTGGAGCCCAGAAGCAAGTCCATGCTATTGTCAGGCAAGAAGGGCATTCAGCATTCACATTTTCTGCCTGGTCACTGCCTTCTCTGAACTACGAGCTAATGGCCATGCCATGGGGCAGGTTATGGACTGGTGTGACTTCAAGGCCTGATCTGGTATGGAAAATCCTATGTTCCAGACATTTGAACATTACTTTTGATACTACAATACATATTCCTTAAAGCTCAGGAATTAGGAACTGCATTGCAAGCTGAAGGATATTAAAAGAATATTAAGCCAGTGGGAAATTTTAGCAATATAATTAATATCTTTAAAAGCGAAATTTTGTACTCTAAATTCCAATAGGGTAGAAGAGCTGACAGAGGTTCTGCATCCTCTTTTTTATTATCTACAGGTAACTTCTTACTGTAAGGGAAGAAGACAGTAGTTCCAATCTCCTCTCCCTCTCTAAGAGTCTGTTTGTAAGGCAGGGACACAGACATAGAGTTAAATTGACCTTTCCCTTTCTCTCATCCTCGGCAATCCCAAGAAATGGAGCCCCGAGCTGCCTGTTAGACACAGGGCTCTATCTCTGCTCCCCCACCTAATTCTGTTTTCTCTGCTCCTGCAGGATATGTTATCTCTGAATACCAAAGAATGTCCAGTGGGTACCTAATCTCATGATGATACAACCAAACGCAGTTTCTGCAGAAAGCAAGAGAAGTTTATTTTAGCATTGCATGTCTGTAATTTTTTCCTTATAGAAGGTTAAGGCTACATTCCCACTTTTAAGTCTCCAACTCTGGATTTCACTGGAGTTATGGAGATTTCAATCAGCTTAAAAACTACCCACTTAGAAATGGCTTTTCCATATATACCCTGGCTTAGCATGGGTACTGCAACTGATAACTTGCTCCTGGAGCTTTGTATTCATTGAACCCTAGAATGTGGGTTGGCAAATATGGTGAGTTTCCTCTCTCCATATATTGTGGAGATTTCTGTCTCACCACACCTCAAAAAAGACTTTTCAGCTTGGATGTCCATTTGCTTAATTTTTAATTACTATTGTCTCCCTGTAGTGTGTATGTTTGGAACTTCTGGGAATGGCAAGCTGTAGTCCCCACTAGCTTACCTCCACATAGAAAACAAAACAAAGCAAAACAAAATAAACAACCTTATTTCCTTTCCAGGCACTAAGGTGACTCTGTAAGAGGCAGGATTTGGTCACAGAAATAGTCTTCCACATCTTCACGGCCACTCGGGTGTCTCCCAAATCTTCCACCACTACAAGAATGCAGGAAGTGCTCCGTGAAGTGAGAAGTGTTGAAGGCTAAAAAGAGAGAAGGATCTGAAAAAACAGAAGCAGAAATCCTGCCTCATTGCTAGCCTGAGATTTAGGCCAGCAAGTAAAGCAGAACAGGAGATGTTACCTTTTGGCAGACTTTGTTCTATTTTTCTAGAAAATAAACATGAAACAGAAGTCATAGAATTGCAAAATCATAGAATCATAGAATGGTTTGGGATGGAAAAGACCTTGTAAGATAGAATAATTGAATTATAGAATCTTTTATGTTGGAAGACCCTTAAGATCATCGAGTCCAACTGTAAATCTAACACTGCCAAATCTACCACTAAACCATGTCCCTAATCACCACTTACATACATTTTTTAAATACCTCCAGGGATGGTGACTCAACCACTTCCCTGGGCAGCCTGTCTCTATAACTGAGAACCCTTTCAGTGAAGAATTTTTTTCCTAGTACCCAATCTAAACCTCCCCTGGCAAAACTTGAGACCATTTCCTCTTGTCCTACCGCTTGTTACCCGGGAGCAGTAACCAACCCCCATGTCTCTAGAACCTCCTTTCAGGCAGTTGTAGAGAGCGATAAGGTCTTCCCTCGCCTCCTTTTCTCCAGGCTAAACAACACCAGTTCCTTCAGCCGCTCTTCATAGGATTTGTTCTCTAGACCCCTCACCAGCTTTGTTGCTCTTCCTTGGAAATGAAGTTCATCCAGTCCAACCCCACTGCCATGGCCAGGGACATCTCCCTCTAGGTCAGGTTGCTCAAAGCCCCATCCAACCTGATTTTAAACACCTCCAGGGATGGCCATCCACAACTTGTTGGGCAACCTGTTCCACTGTCTTACCAACCCTCATTGTAAAAAATTTCTTCCTTGTGTCCAATCTATGACTCTCTGATTCCATGATGTCGAATGTAAAGATACCTTGTTTCAGTTTAAAACATTTGCACCTTGTCCTATCACCACAGATTTTGGTAAAATGTCCTCCAAGTGGATCCTGATTTTACTGTATCTTTAGTACTTAACTAGAATAACTCATTATCACTGACAATAGCAGTGTAGGGGCAACGCAGAAGAATCCTTCCCCGAGAAAATGCAGTGCAGTTGTGCTGCACGCTATCGAACATTTAGTAATTAAAGACACACAAACAAACATAGCCAGGTGAAATTAAAAAAATCTACTGTTTTTCACACAGCTTTACATTCAGGAAATCAAGTCACACAAGATACAGAGACACTTCTCTGAAGTCATTCATACGTTCCTTGAATGGGCTATGGGCTGTCTTGAGGACCTGTCTGATGTCCTGATAGCCAGGCCCACTTTCACACTACTGAGAGCTCCAGGATGAACATTTCTCACTTTCCTGATTTACCTAATATCTTCATTTTCCCTGCTTACCAGGTCTGTGCAGATCCAGCTGACACTCCTCTCTTTTGTTCGGTTTGCCTTTCCCTTGCTCTAATATAAGCTCTGACTTTGAATCACTGATTATTTGTGAACACCTTTAAGGAAGATGCATCTGAGGTTTGTGTTCCTGCCAAGAACTTGCCTAAGGGCTTGGACAGTGAAAGAAAACAGCCAAGGAAAATACATGAAAGTAGCCATCGCATACAGGAAAAAAGTCTGCTGCTCAGAGCAGAACTTTCGACTAGGAGATGTAACCTATTTAAACCCTTATATTCTGATGACTAAAAGAATAAAAAAGAAACCTTGGATAAAAGTTTTGTATTTCTTGTCATCTTCAATCCAACTTCTCATTGATTTCTGAAGAGATCATAAACAACAAAAAGGTTTGGGTCGGGCTTTGGATTTAAAATTATATGTAATGTTGGGTAATGCATGTAATGGAATACTGTGCATATCAAGAGCATACAAAAGTGTCATCGTATTCTACACAACAATTTCTGGGCATATATTATCCCAAAGCTGCTTACAAAGCTAATGAATGCAATTTCAAGGTTAAATATATGTATATATATAAAAGGAAAGGATGAAATTTAAAAGAAAAGAAAGAAATAGGACAAGTCCTGATGAAAAGAATTTGAAAGGAATTACCAAAAAGCGGATCCAACATCCCCCATTTCTATAGCTACACGGTTTGTTTTAAGGCTGTTTAGAGACACAGTGAGGAGAATGAGGGTACATACTTTTTAGTGGTTTCTAAAAGTTATTGGTAAACACTTTTCTTTCCTGGAACTGTGTACAGTTTTCAAGGCTGTAAGGGGAAATGATATTACAGGCAGAGAGATAAGAAAAATATTTGTGATATCACTCCATAAACCCTCTGTAAAATATTTCAAAAAGCAAGGCAGGCATCTAAAGAGCAACTACAGACAGAAACTTCACAATGTGACTTTATACCACCTCTTTATCCTCCTGGAGGAGCAAGGAGGCTGTTCACCTCAAGGGTGGATGGTAAACTCAAGGGAGCTTTTCAGTTCCCCTTCTCCCACACACAGTATTCTTCATTTACCATTAGAAGAAAAGTTAAAGGTGCAGGCTAAAATGAGCTATAGCAGTGTTATATCAGACCCCTCAGTCTTAAATAATTGGGGAACTATCTCTAAACTATTTCTCTCGAACTCAACAGTTTTGAACACTTTTCATATGCACATCTGAGACAAGATTAAAAAGTAGTCCCCTTTCCACGTTGGTGTGGAAGTCAGAAGCTTCTGTTACTCTCTGCTCAAGCCTCTACACCTGACATGCTTCTAGGATAGTAAAAGGGACACAAACTGCTCTAATGCTAGAGCAATACCAGGAATGCTGGGGAAGACTGAGGATGCACCCAATCTAATATCCAGGTACCGTTAGCTGTTGATTCTTAGAAAGTGACTATAAGCGTAGAGCATCTATAGAGAGATCCTTCTCTAGCAGATTTTCTCACTTCTTTGCATTCATTTTAACAATCACTTAATTAAGTTCAGAGTCAATTTTTTGATCCAAGCAGTTATCTTAATAAATATATACTGATTTTGTTGCTCCTGTCCTTCATACGCAAGCGTAGCTGAAACTGGAGAGGCTAGAGAATCTGTGCTTCACTTTGTTTTGTGAAAATATCCACAGGAAAGGAGACGTTTGATGTGTGGCATCTGGTCCAGCACAGAGTGGTTATTCTTTCCTTTGCCATCACAACCAGCCATTAATTACTTCCTTGCTCCTAGGTAATTCAGAGATCACGTAGGGGCAACATAATCTAGACATTTCCTTGGTGTATTAGAGGAGGTTAAATATCTCCCTTTCAAATTATTTTTTTCAAATTATTATTCGGTAGGGATTTATCCATGCATTCATATTTCAATTAATGTTGTTAATAAAGTCAAAGATTAATGCTAATGAAGGTTAACAGGTTTTAGTTAAATAACATGAATTAAGTTAGTATCAAGGGCTCCCAGATTAGTCTTTCTCTTCAGTATCAGAATTTAAGGTAGAACAATTCTCAGGTGTTAAGTACTTTGTATAAGAGGCAAATTAACTCTGTGCTTTTTGGAAGTTGGGGGAGGGTTAGAATTTTTATCATCAGTTATGTTCTCTGACCTACGTAATAAGCTCAACTTGTAATAAAATATATTTCTATCCTACCATAAAAAGTAGACTTAGAGCTAGTGGTAAGATTAGAGAGAAAGAAGGGAAAGCAATGGATAGAAGATGGGAAGAAAGGAACGGGGGAAAAAAGGAAGAAAAGAGATGGGGTTTACTTTGCTTTTGCACAATCTGATCTTTTCCTTCTTCTTTAAGGATCATGACTAATTCCTGCTCTCAACTTGCACGGTATATGCATTCCATTGCCCATTGCTTGTCTGACGTTAAAAGCAGATTTTCCTGTAGTATTTTTTAGAAGTATCAATCATTATCTCCTTCAAGGACTCAGAATACAGAATCCTGTGTTTGTTTGGCACTGGAATTAAAGCCACTGCTGAAAATTCATATAATCCTGATTTTCATAACAGTTTGGTCTCTTTCTGTGATACTTTTTATTGTGTTTGGGATAGACTCATGGAAGTAATGAGGCTTTGTAATGCTTTTTTTTAAGCACTTATGACCTCCTTATGACTATGATCTCCTGGCCCTCGTGCACAGTCTGATCTAGTCACTCTGATATGTGAACACCTTCAAGATTGGACACACCTAAGGAAAGCTTAGCTTCCATGAATTCAAATGAGATCTGGTATATGACTGTTGATGAATGTGGTGCATTAACCTTGGCCGACTGCCTGGCATCCACTTTCTCATCCCCACCTCTCTACAGGGCAGTGGGAGAAGATGAAATGAAAAGTCTTGTTGGTCAAGATAAAGACATGGAGTTTGCTTGTTGTCAGGGTCAAAACAGACTTTGCTTGGGGATGATTATTTTAATTTACTGCCAAATAAAAATAAAGTAGGGTAGTGAAAAAACACGGGCAAAACTAAAAACACATTTCTTCTACTCCCTCTGCTTCCCAGGGTCCACTTCATTCCTTCCTTCCCAACTCTTACCCATCCTCTCCCCCTGAGCACTGCAAGGTGATGGGGAACGGGAGATTGCAATGAGTTCATCTCTGCCATTTTTCCTTCCTGATGCTCTTCCCCTGCTCCAGTGTAGGGTCCTTCCCATGTCATATAGTCTTTCATGAACTTCTTCAACGTGGGTCCCTCCCGTGGGCTGCAACTATTCAGGAACTGCTCCTGCATGTGTGGTCTCCATGGAGTACAGTCCTCAGGAACAGGCTGCTCCAGCGTGGGTCCCCCATGGGATCACAGGTCCTGCCAGAAATCCTACTCCAGTGTAGACTCCTCTCCATAAGATGCAGTTCCTGACAGGAGCCTGGTCCTGTGTGGGGTCTCCATGGGCTGCAGCTTCCTTCATGGCATTTCAACCAGCTGGGGTAAAGGGTCCTCCAAGGGCTGCAAGGTGGATATCTCCTCCACTGTGGTCCTCCATGGGCTGCAGAGGGAGAACTCACAGCATCATAGTCTTCACCGCAGTCTACAGGAAAATCTCAGCTCTGGTGCCTGGAGCACTTCCTCCCCCTCCTTCTTCACTACCCTTCGTGTCTACAGGGTGTTTCCTCCTACATTTTTTTCGCTCCTTTCTCTCACAGCTGCTGTGCAGCACAGTTTATTTGTTTTTAACTATGTTTTCCCAGAGGCACCAATAGAATCACTGATGGGCCAAATTTGTCAAGCTGCAGGTCCTTTTTAGAAGCAGTTGGAAGTGTCCAACATAAGTGCAGCTTCTGATCTCTTCTCATAGAAGCCACCCCTTCAACCCCTCTGCTACCAAAATCTTACCACACAAACCCAATACAATGAAGACAAATTTGTCTAGGAAAAAACCCTACAATCTAAGCCATATTTACAATATGTTGAAGTCAAGAACCAGCTGTTATGACTCAGGAAAAAGACTTTCAAGTTATAGCTAACCAGCTCTGAAGGCATGTGCTTAAGCCTCAGTAGAGTCAAAAATCCCCACAACTTTAGGCATCAGACAAGGCAAAGGATGTCCTTTTGTCACTCTGTAAAACTTGGTATGAACTTACCTTGGGTCCTATGTGGCTGTTGTCTGAGCATCTGAGCATCTCAGTGGAGTTAAGTATAGAGAATTGTGGATGAAATAATAAAGGGAATGGAGTGTTATGGAGACAGATACATTAAAAAGAGAGACTATAAAGTCTAGGATCCTTCGGTTTAGAATGGAGAAGGTGGAGAAGGGAAACAATTCAACTTTACAAAATCATAAAAATGGCAGATAAGATGAATGTTACGAATCCCACAGTGGTAGAGTTGTGAACGCTCAATAAACAAAGGTAAACTAGGTAAAACAAAGTACTTTTTTATAGAATGGATAGCAAAACTCTGTAATTTGTTGCCACAGAATAGAGACAGATAGGATCACAAGTTCAAAATGAAATTAAACAAATTGATGGACAGCGGGTCCATAAATGGATACTAAAAAGATTAGGACAAGACAGATCCTCCAGCATCCCTAATACACCATGCTCAGAGAATAGAAGGGGAATGAATACCAGAAAGTAGCCAGACATATGTGTTTTTCTTAGATATTAACTGCTGTTACCCCTGTCACAGAGAATATGGGGATAGACAGACTATTGATGTGAGACAGAGATGCTCTTGGGCGCATCTGCATTAGCATTGCATCACTCGGACACCTGCAGCTGTACCACCCATCCAAAAAGTCTGGGTTGAACATCATCCTCTTAGGCAACCAACTCCTGGCTGCTGAAAGGCCAGAAAGTCGAAAGACTGGGAATTTAGCCTAAGTCAGGAAGATACAATCACAAGAAGAGACCACAAATATTGTAAGTTGTGATAGAAAAGGGAAAAAAATAGTTCCTAATGTGGGTGTCTTTGAGCACACATAAGAAGAAATGGATTTAGCCAGTAACACAGGCAAAGTGAGTAACAGAAACATCATCATGTTTTTTCTAGATGAGGAACTAGTGCTTTGTCTCCAATAGACAGCGGAGGACCGCTTTGATCCCCAAGCCAGCTCCAGCCTGCAATGTCCATGCAGAGCAAGGAACTTTGCATAGATACCAGTGTGTCTGCATGAGTATACATAAGCATTTCTGCTATGAAATATTTTTTCTCTAGCAGACTTATTAATGCATTAATTAAAGTCAGTCATGGAGTTGAAACATATTCCAATTTAAGGGATTGCCAATTTAAGGGATTCTACAATACACTTTTTAAACCAATGAAATCCAAAAAATAGAGGGAAACCAAACAAACAAAAAACCCCAAACAAGTCAACATAAAGCAGAGCTGTGAAAGGAAGCCATGCCATCGACACAGGACTCCACTGCCAGAAATACATGTCCATGTTCATTTTCCCCTTAGCTGGCCTGGTCGGTACTCTGTCAAGATCTAGTAGCAATAAGAGAATGGAAATCACCTTTCTTTTGCTATCTCAAACTTTTCTTTCCTCACTTTCACATAAGCTTTTTTAAGATAAAATAAAATTTTGACACAGATAATTTCTCGTTCTCAAATGGACTGTGTATTCCAACATTATAGGCAAATACATAAGGTAGCAGGTAACTATACGTAAAAGTGTGGCTATATGACAGCTGCATGTCTTTACACCTACCTTTCTGTGTAAAACCCAAAACGTCAATTTTTCTCTCTCCCTAATTGAAGCATTATGTGCCTGTCAGGACTCTTGTCATCATGGGCTATGAAAGTCCAATTTCAGAGTGAGTTCTTAGTAAAACCTTTTTTAACACAGCATTTTAAACAATATTGTTCCCATAAATTTTACTCAGAAGAAAAAAAAAAAAGAGTTTTGGAATTCTGAAATATTATTACAGTAGATAAGTAAAATGAGAGCTTACATAAAATCTACAGCTATGAGAGACCAGCCCGTGAGTATATCCCATTCGAAGGAAATTCAAGGAACAGACAGGGAACCCAGAAGAATACACAGTGTTGTATGAAATGATGCTGTCTTATCAGTCCTTACCTAGATGCTCATTAAAACCCCCGGGGAACCAGGACAACTCTATTCAGTGACTGAAGTTGTCTATGACACGCAATAGGCACAGAAATATCTCCTTGGATGGTCATTTCAGCTTCAAGTATTTATGGGATTATTACCTCTGACTGCTCAAGAACTCCACTTTGCCCAATAGCCAGTGCTTTTCAGTAAAGGTTTTAATTTCTCCTAATACGCAGAATTGTAAAATAATTTCGGTTGCACTGACTTCTGGATGTCACTGGACCAGTCCTCTATGGTTAAATTCATACATGAGATCGCTCAGGGCCTCATCAGCTCAGTTTTGAAAATCTACAAGGAAAGTGGCATCACAGCCTTCTGGGTCCCTTTTCCAGTATTTGACTACATAATTTGAAGAGATTTCTTTCCTTTATATCAAACAGAAACTTCTCCTGTAACCACCTGTGTCCATTGCCTCCAGTCTTTTCATAGTATGTCTCCAAGAAGTTTGGCTCCACGCTCTCTATAACCACCCATTAGACAACTGAAGACAACAATTAGATCTGCCCACTATCTTCTTGTCCCCAGAAAGACAAAACCCAGCTCTCTCAACTCCCTTCATGCATGCCACCCCCTCTCCATCTTGGTTACTTGCTGATGGAGTCATTACAATTTTGCTGATATTTCTTTTTTACTGAGGGGCCCCCAACCAGACGTGATACTCCTTATGTGGCTTCACAAGTGGTGAATAAAAGTGACCAATCCCTTCCCTGGATCTACTGGTTAATCTTATCCTAATGCTGCCCTAGATGTTGTTTGCCCCCGTCACCACAAGAGCACACCGCATTAATTAGCAGCTTGTGAGTCCTTAGACTAGTCCACAGCAGCGCAGAGAGAAAAGTCTAACTCAAACAGGTAACCATCAGCCCGAGCTTTCCATCAAGACCTTTCTGCTGTCAACCGTGAAAATCCTTACATCTTTGCTAAAAGTTTGCTTTAGCTCAATCTCAATCATCCTCTGAGAAAGAGCTCATTTGGTGCCTTGGCATGGACCAAATTTCCTAATAGTACATTACAAGTATGTGCAAGGGGATGGGTGGACATAAAGCTGAGGTGATGGACTTGCTTTCAGTTTAGTGGAGTAACTGCTCAGTCCAGTGCCCCTTCATTTACCAGTTCACTGAAAGAACTTAAAA
This sequence comes from Rhinoptilus africanus, assembly GCA_013400135.1. Taxonomy (NCBI): domain Eukaryota; kingdom Metazoa; phylum Chordata; class Aves; order Charadriiformes; family Glareolidae; genus Rhinoptilus; species Rhinoptilus africanus. The sequence goes on from VXBO01002735.1 coordinate 15,681, forward strand.
GCAAATCCATCTGTGCTCTCCTCCTCCAAGCACAGCCTAGCTCAGCTCATCCTCTGAGTCCAAGCAGGACAGATGTTTCCAAATGACTGTGATTGAACAGAAACCATTGCATGTCAGCAGCATGAATTCCCTGAACTTTAGCCTCAAAGGGAGGTGAGGAAACGTGTGCCAAAGTGAGAACAATCCCGGACTTATACTGCATAATGTAGCAACTTTTTGTTTCTTATTTTTCTTTTTCCTCAGTATTTGCAGGAACATGAAAGGGAATTGCTGTGTTTGTTCAAAGGGCTCAGAATCTAAAAGCAATTTGTGGTGACAAGGTAACAAGGGGCAAGTGAAGGCTTTTTATAACTCTGCAGAGGGCTGGTGAGCATATCTATATTGTATACAGACAGGGAGAAATACAAAATATTTTACTCTTAATGATACAGCTGCAGCAAAAAAAAAAAAAAAAAAATAGATTCAGCTCTATAGAGGGTGATGTGTGAAACGATACTGAATTTTCTAGGCAATCTAATTATTTCCAGGCTTGTTAAATGGGGGCAAGAGCAGCATAGGAAGAACACAGAATTTATAAGAGCAAAACAAGAACAAGACACATGAGGAAAGATTCATGCCTGATTGAATTATAGATCCTAAATGAAACAGCAGAAAGATAGCAGAAGGACTACAGGCAAACACTTTAGTGATTTTTAATACTTACTAAAAAACTGCCAGATTTGTTTTAATTGTTAATAATAACAATTTGTATACACACTTATTCACCGTTGAAATAGAGTGGCCCAAAGTCCATTAAGAACTTCAGAGTGATTCATAATTATTTCTTAGGGTGTTTGGTCAGACATCTGCTTAGTTAAAAATACATTGCACAACCAGAACACCCTGCTGCAGCTGAGCTGGGACAGAAGTGAAATCTGGAGGAAAGACAGTAAAATGTTATGTTAACCTCTGAAAATTCCCTCGCATGCCCTTCACACAGCAGAAACCAGACTTCACTCCATGTTTTCTTTAGCAAGGCACCCCACAGATTCCAGGCCAAAAATGGTACCACCCTCGTTCAGGAAGATGAATCTTTCAGTGAACACAACAGCTTTTGGATACATTGTTCCAATACAGATGGGTATCACAAACCTGAATTTTCCAATATTCCCCTTTCCTCAGGGGAACAGCTCCCCACGTATTGACCATTAGGCCAGTTACAGTTAACAATCAACAATTAAATGGCTGTATTTCCAGCGGGACGCTAATTAGTAGTTGCAGCTTGACTCTTTGAGATATTTATAAAGGTGATCAAAGTCATAAATCAGACTCTTTGGAACCATGTTGATTGTATTGTTAATTTGTCCTTCATATGTCAATTGTATATAAGATTGGCCTATGCTGCAGGTTTCATTTTAAGTCTGCTCACCATGCAGCACAGTTGTATGCCAGGTTGTGTCTAATTCTTCCATTCTACAGCAACATATGGTCTTAAAACTATTCTCATCAACGGTTATCACCTTCTTCTGTGAATATTTGCAGAGTCCAGACCCAGCTGAAAATATATGAAAATATATGCTGAAACCCAACACAGTCCAGATCATATCTTGTGATCAGAGATTAAATACTTGTGTCTGGATGGGGAAAGTCCCCACAGTGGAAGAAGGTAGCTCAGAGGAAAGAAAACTAAACTGCAAGAAAAAAAAAGAAGGTGACAATTCAATAACTATGACACACTGGCATATCACTTGCTGAGAATGAATATCGCAAAAGACCAGAAATGCTGTTCCTTACATATTGTCTGTAGATGTTCAGGAACAAGCAAATAGCACAGTCATCTACTATCACCAAATAGGGGCAATAAAGCACAGAGATCCACTTGGGGGTTCAGACACCCACTTTGTAGTGTGGGAAGGTGTTAATAGTAATGAAGAGGGACCAGACATGTTCAGAAAAGTTTGAAATCCATCTGTGGTATGGAGAAGAGAATTTCAGTAGGTGTAAATCAGCCAAGCATGACTGAAACCTCCACCAGCTACAAATCTGTCCCAGTGATTCCCTTCTGATTCATTAACAGAAATTGTCAAGTTTGAAGGCTTTGTTTTGAAGCTGTGTCAGTAAGAACAGGTAGCAATTTTATCTGATGCTCTGCAATTATTGACTAATTTTAGGTGAGAAAAGACTTTTAGAGTAGATATGAGTGCCGTTATTTTGCATGCAGTTTTACTAATTTTGAAGTTTGGAAAGGCATTGAGGCTTCAGCATATTGGAAGTTTATTTTTAAAAGTGCCTTAGAGTATATGATTCCTCCTCCTCAGAACAAGATGAATTAAATGAAGAAGCTGTTGGGGATCCATCATCAGAATCCCTCACGAGGCACAGTCAATGCAATACATCATTGATTCCTAATGCTGCAATATTTGTATCCTCAAAATCTTTTAATAAGGAGTGGAGGAGCTTCCAGATATAGTGGATATTTCATTCATTGAAATTAAGAAATAGTAATGTCCATTAAATGAATGAAAACTTAGATACTTATCATCTGTTCTTTTTTGGTTTTTTGTTCTTTTTTTTTTTTTTTCTGGTCATAGCCTAGCAGATAACAAGAAAAGGTAAGAAATTATTAGCAGGTAAATTCACTAAAAATAGATCATGCCCCTTTAGGAACAGAAAGGTTGAGATTTTTCTAGCTCCTGTTTGTTAAGGTCCTGACTGCACTCGGGAACTAACACAAGCCTATTTGAAAAACCCAAGAAAACTTTTCTCAGAACAAGGTCCTAGTGTAAAGCTAACCTGGCCTGATATTAGACGCACCAACTCACAGTAATAACTTCATAGTTTTTGCTCAGTACCTTAGAAATCCTCTGTTTAGCAAACTTGCTGTCTCTTTGGGAGAATCATAGAATGGTTAGAGTTGGAAAGGATCTTCAAAGATTGTCTAGTCCAACTCCCCTGCCCTGGGCAGGGACATCTCCCACTAGACCAGGTTGCTGAAAGCCCCATCCAACCTGGCCTTGAACACTTCCAGGGATGGGGCAGTCACAGCTTCTCTGAGCAACCTATTCCAGTGTATCACCACCACCACCATAAAAAAAATATTCATTTCCAGTCTAAACCTATCCGCTTTCAGTTCAAAACTGTTGCCTCCTCGCCTATCACTACAGATGCTGGTAAAATGTCTCTGCTTGCCTTTTTTATAAGCCCTTGTTATATACTGAAAGGCCAAAATAAGGTCCTGGAAAGAAGAATGGTTCAGAGAAGCTCTCTGTTATTTGGAATCTTAACAATGGTCTTTTCCTAAGTACTTACACTCAAGCTTTTGTGGATCCTACACTGACCCCTTATGTCAGTGAAAATGAGACTCACATTTCCATCCTATTACTTTGGTTAATGTTTTTTTTTTTCTTGTGCAGCATTTGAACTTTGGCTCTTGGGTTGCAAGTCACTCATGATGGCAAGGTAAAGTACACGTCATCTGCATGCAAGAGATGTTGATTTTAAATGGGGAATAAATAGATGTTGATAGCATGGGTCTTTGGAGGTAGGCATGAACTATGATTCAGCTGCTGCCTAAAATTCCTGTTCTGGAGTAGACTGCAGGCCCAAAAGGAGCTCAGAAATTACTCTTTGGTGCAAATGATAGAACTATTTTCTTACCAGATATGATCATTTGGTCCTTTACTTCGTCGTTCCCAAACTGGTAAGTATGGTCCAGGCTATGAAGCTGGTATTCGATTTGAAGGGACAAATCAATTTAAACAGTCTTGGAGTGGCTGGCAGGTGCAATTCATGGGTACCTTTCAAGTATTTGGAGTATTTGAAAGAGCAAAGTTACAAAGGTCTCATTTTGCATGAGAAAATCCACAAGCAGATACTGCTGTAGCTTTTCAAGTTTGTGAATAGTATCACTCCAAACTAATATGCAGGTGATGATTTTGTTTGCGTGTGCAATTATATACATGTCATATTTTTGAAATATTCATTTATCACGCAAGTAACACAGTACATTTCTTGCCTGCCAGAAATATGTACTCAAAAATATTTTGTTTCTGTGGTTTTTAGGTTGTCCAGCACACATATGAAAAAAAGGAAATGCAGTTTCTATGATATATTCTAAGACAGATTTCTCTCTAAAGAGAGCAGATGGTCACTTCCCTCTGGTGCTGATACTGCTTTTGACTAAGTTTTTCAGCTATGCTCACACATACATTTAAAAAACACACAATACTGTCAAGTTAGTCAGAAATCAGAAGTGCTGTCGTGCTCCAGCTGAAGTTGGGTAAGTGGCTATCAACTTCGCTCCAGCGAACTGCACCTCGGTGATTTTTTAATTAACCTGGGCCTTGTTATCAGAATTAGTCAGAGACTGACACCATGGAAAGCTACACAGGCAGACCTAAAGGTGCAATCCTTTCTAGCAGATGAGCAGGCTGTGAAGAAAGAGGGTGTTAAGAAAGTGGTGTGAAAGAAGGGATACAACCTCTTAACCAGGTTCAGCCAGGATAATACGATTAATCATAATCTGCTTTCTAGCTGAAACAAAGCAGCATTCACTAGCCCTCATCTCGACTTGGCAATAGCCATCTCAAAGGGAAGGGGACACTTAAAGTTTTGTTGTCTTCAGAACTCCTACTCTACGTGCCAAATTGCTAGGGCAGCTGAAGTCAAGCAGCCAGTGAAAGCCACAGAGATCAGCCTCCAGGGCTATCAGACATTATGGAAAGGTTGATCTCACTACTTTTACTTACAGTGCGGATTTCTATACTTGAATCTTGGTGTCTCTTCTACAGTCCATGGAATGAAATAGGCTTGTTGAGAGTGTAGTCAGTCTGATCTATTTTATGTATGTATTTTAGTATGAGGTGAATCGTGTCTTAGGCTTCTCTAAGTTGATTGACTTATTCTCCATTCACTATAAAGAAAGCTTTAGGGAGGGATGTAGTTCAGATGTAGACACCTACATTTTAGTAAATGACTCCTCCATCTAGTTATGAAATCAATAAGAAGTAGTCAGTACCTAACAAAAGCTCTTTCACAGGTATTACGATTTTTTTTTTTAATCCTGCCAATATCATAAACGTGGATGAGGCAAACTAAGGGTAGTAAGAGCTGCAGAGGACTCTTTTCCTCTGAACTCAAGAGTCAGAGAGATCTTCAGTCTGAGCTCATATCCTTTACACAGCCTTTGTGATCCATTCATATCTCTGCAGACTTATACCATCTTTCCTTTCAGTTACTTCATTTAGAATCATAGAATCAGTGAGGTTGGAAGGTTTAAGACTCCTAGTCTGCTCTATCTTTCCTCAGATCCAAGTTGTTTCTGTGATTTTATCATCTTGTTGCTCTATTCCAAAGCTTTACTATTTTTAGTGCAAATTTAATTTGCACAATTCTTTCTAAAATCATCTGCCTGTTCTCTCTACCTTCCGTTAGTCTATTCCTTCAGAGACTCTTTTGAAATGTCTGCTTGCACGTAGCCCATGAGGTAATTTTACAGGGAGTAGAAAGTGGCAAAAGCCAATATACACCATGGATGTTTTCAAACAAAAAGAAATGTGGTTAGAAAAGCATAATACATGAGTCCATGTAACTGCATTTGCATTATTTCTGTAGCATTGTTACCTTGTCGGAAAATACATAGTCAATACAGGCTTCCAGTCAGAGACCTGGAATGATAAATCGGAGAACCATTTCAGGAACAGCTTGTTTGTGTGTATTTGTTTGCCCTTGAATATTCCCTTCCTGATCATCAGGTTAATGGCTTTGGAATGGAGGTTTTTGCTACAGAAGTGGGAGGATTAAAGGGAGATATTACATAAAAATTGATCCATGGCATCAAGTTTTTAAACCACTGATTCTTCATCAGGTACAGATTCGGGGATGATAGGCTCCAAAGCCGTCAAACTGTCTGCATGAGAATAAAAAAGAGCAAACTAAGGGGAAAAAAATAAAATAAATAAATCCGGAAACAAGGTCATCTAAACATCCCTGAACTTTAGATGTGGAGAGTGAGTGAAACTGGGAGGTGCTTGTTGTGACTGGAGATGGGATCAACATGTACACTGAAAAGGAGTTCCTTGTGGGAAATGACAAAAAGAGTGCAGAGGGAGTTAGGCTATCTAATGCCACCTTTGGATCCAGGGCTCAACTGGAGTCAGAGACAAGTTCCCAATGGCAGCTGAAGTTACAAGTTCACTTCATTACTCTGTGTGACAGGAGCTCACAAACCAGGCTTTGCCATAGAGACATCATGAAATGTAAAAACAAAAACCTGCAGCTTCTCAGAAGGTAGTGAGCTGATTATGTTCATGCCTTCCTGCAGACTTCATGGACATAAACATTGGGAGTGGGAAGAAGTGATGGTCGATGTTTAATACAAAAACACGACGATGTGGCTTGCCACTGCATCCTCTCTTCCCTTTCAGCATTGTAGTCTCAGCATCAAACCTATCCCACCCACCCTGCTAGAAGACAGAAAGCCCCCCAGAGAGGTAGTTGACTCTGTTGGAAGATGTACAGACCCCCAGGAAGCATAGTTCATTCTGATGGAAGACATATAATGCTCCAGAGAAGGTACTTACTGAGAAAAGATTGCAACACACATGAATCTGTGTGCCTAAGGGTGTTTCCTGGCAGAATGAAATGGGGAGAAACTTTATCCTGAGCCTGACTGGATGACACGGACAGTTTTTTTCCGATCCAAAAAGCAGAACAACAAACTGGATTTTGGTGAGAGGGTTTTAGGACAAATCAAACAGTGCAGAGCCAAAGAAAGAGAAGGACAAGGTGAGATATGGGATGTGGAACTGAGGGATATTTGGGAGTTTTTTTATATACCCTTCTGTGCTGGCAGACCCAAATGTTTCTGTAACTGAGCGTTTGACTAGTCATATACCCTAAAGGGTTGCTCTGTCAAGCAAGACTATTTGTAGAACTGAGACATATTGCTCTGAAATGCTCACAGGTAGATAAGCCAAAAAAAGCCATATGGGTCACCTCCTAACTTCTCTGTGGCACTGGAGCATCCAGAGCAGTGCAAAGGCTCCTTTGAGATTAAGAAGGATTTGCAGTTGGAGACTCATGTGACTCTAAATAGACCCGATGTAAAGGATTTCAGTGGGATTTGCAGCTGAAACGATGCTTGGTATGAGCAAGGGCAGAAGTATTTGGCTACTGTGAGTTAGGAGCCTTAGCTCAGATATAAATCTGCACATCACAATCTATGCAAACAAGGCGTATTTCCTGATTCCACTCAGGCAGGATTGAATGTAGGTAACTAACAGTCAGCTATCCAGCCAGGAACAGCAAGGAAACCAAACAGCATCTGAAAGAGGAGATGCATTAGGACTCCACAACATTTTCGAAACGATCATAGGACATCTGTAGTGAAGCCCTCAGGGCAGCTTGTGGAAGAAAGACACATTGAGTCTGAATGGAAATGCAGCACCAAAATGCTATTGCAGAGATATCAGTTAGGGCAAGATTGTGCCTATCCCAAAACTAATAAGAGGAATTGAGCTTCCTCAGATAGCAATCCAAAAATAAATGCATTTAAGAAACGCCAAACCCTAACAAATGTTAGTTGTGATAAATGATCTCAGAAGGAGCATAAGGAGTTTGGGAAGAAGTTGGACAGAGAAGATGCTGAACTGTCCACAAAAGCACTTAGGATCTTCCAGGATGATGAAGCCCAATATTGACTGAGAGGATGGAGGGTGGTCTCGCTCTGGCAGAGGCAAGACAGCCCTGAGAGAGAGAGTTGGTCACTGCTGACATTATAACAATATTAGCTGCGTTGGATAAGGTCAATCAAAGGACCAGCTTTAACTTAGAATGATAGAATCATTTAAGTTGGAAAAGACCTTTAAGATCATTTAGTCCAACTCTTAACACTGCCAAGTCCACCACTAAACCGTGTCCCTAAGGGCCACATCTACATGTCTTTTAAACACTTTCGGGGATGATGAATCCACCGCTTCCCTGGGCAAGCTCTTCCAGTGCTTGATAACCATTTCGGTGAAGAAATATCCAATCTAACCTTCCCTGGCACAACTTGAGGCCATTTCCTTTTGTCCTATTGTTTGTTACTTGGGAGAAGAGACTGGTCTCTTACCTCTCTACACCCTCCTTTCAGGTAGTTGTAGAGAGCGATAAGGTCTCCCCTCAGCCTCCTTTTCTCCAGGCTGAACAATCCCAACTCCCTCCGCAACTCCTCACAGGACTTGTCCTCCAGATCCCCTACAAGCTTTGTTGCCCTTCTCTGGACACACTCCAGCACCTCAGTGTCTTTCTTGTAGTGAGGGACACAAAATTGGACACAGCACTCGAGGTGGGGCCTCACCAGTGCTGAGTACAGGGGGACAATCACTTCCCTCTTCCTTCTAGCCACACTATTGCTAACACAGGTCAGGATGCTGTTGGCCAACTGGATTTAACTCCATTCACCACAACTCCTTGGGCCTGGCAGATTTTTACCCAGTGGAGAGTACTCCCGTCCAAGCCANTGTGGGCTTCATTCTGCTCCCCATCACTGTCTTTCAGCTAAGGGGGTTGGGAACCTGGAAAACATTTGGTCTTTACTATTAAAGACTGAAGCAAAGAAGGCATTAAGTACCTCAGACTTTTCCTCACCCTTCGTCACTATGTTTCCCCTCACACCCAAGAGAGGATGGAAATTGTCCTTAGCCCTCCCTTTGTTGCTTATGTATTTATAGGAACAGTTGTTATCATCTTTTACTGCAGCAGCCAGATTACTTTTTAGTGGGGCTTTGGCCCTTCAGATTTTCTCCTGCATAACCTCATGACATCTTTGTAGTCCTCCTGAGTGCCCTGCCCCATCTTCCAAAGGTACCAAAATCTCTTTCTTCATCTAAGTTCCAGCCAAAGCTCTCTGTTCAGCCAAGCTGGTATTTTCCGACGTCTCAGTATTTGGCAAAAGGGGAAAGCCTGCTCCCGTCCCTTTGCCCTTCAGGACTGTCTACCAAGAGACTCTGTCAACCAGGCCCCTGAACAGGCCAAAATCTGCCCTCCAGAAGTCCAAGGTGGCAAATATGTTGAGAGCCCACCTGGATCTCTAAGAATTGAAAACTATCATTTTGTGATCACTATGCCCAAGACAGTGTCCAATAATCACATCACCCACTAGTTCTTCTCTGTTCACAAACAGCAGGTCCAGCGGGGCCCCTTCCCTAGTTGGCTCATTCATTACCTGTGTCAGGAAGTTCTCTTGCACACACTTCAGGAATCTCCTAGACTGTTCCCTCTCAGCTGTATTGTATTTCCAGCCGACATCTGAAGTCCCCCCAAGAAAAAGGGCTATCAATTGTGACTTCTCCCAGCTCCTTATAGAATATTTAATTTTCCAAGATAGCTCTCAAGCCTGGATCTGATGTTTTCAGGAGCACCACAGCATATTCCTCCATCTCTCTCCTTCACATCCCCTGTCCCCACATGCCAGATGCTGTTGACCACTCTCTTTTGGGTTGCCACATAACCGCACTTTGCAAATAGTTTGAGTCACAGCTTTAGCTCAGCCCAGTCATAAATCAATGAATGGGTACACATTCATCTTTAGTGTTTATTCATTTAATCCAACATACATCTTAAGTAATATTTCCTCCTCACTGAATAGACCCTGCATTGATTACAACCTCATTCATTTCCCTAAGGCCATGTCTGAAATAAATACATTCAGCAGCTTCTCAGAGCTCTTCCTGACTTAACCTTCCCGCATCACCTATGGGTATGGGGTGGGACGTCATTGTGGAGGGCATTATTAACGTCATAATTATAAATGCACAACACTGCTTTGTCATACTTGACCTGTGAGGTTGACACATTGGTTTTCCAGAGTGTTTAGCAATCTGATGTACTCAAAGCCAAATTCCAGTAGGTTTCTGTTGTAGCTGGGGGAGCTCAATTGAGAACAAATCTGTCCTTGGATGTCTTAATCTCTCCATTCAGAAAATTAAAATATAGTCAGCAACAGCTAAGTAATTCAAGTGACCTGCTGATTGGCAGAAGCAGGAAAAAAATCCCATTCTTCAGGATAGCTTCCGGTTTCCCACATGTGGAGGCCAGGCCCTCCCTTTCTGTGCATTTTCCCTTTCCACTGCCTTATTTAAATACAACATTCTGTAAATAATACTATGATGATTTTGTAGATGACAGACCCTTTAATTGCATATCCCTACTATATCCCCAAATTTGATCCATCTATTTCCCCTTGAAGACAGCAGGGATCTTGTGGAAGAGATTGTGAAATCATTTGATTACAGAGAATATCAGAAAACATAATTAGAATCTGAGCACAGGTAGAGACCTGCATCTACATATCTATGGTTTGAAGTCAACACCACTGCTGATGGCAAAGGAATGCAAACTGATGGCACCTGCATTCCATGCTGGGTGTTACACAAAAACCTTCTTATAAGGGACTTTCCTGCTCCAGTACTTAAATTATTCCTAACCACTTTATAAACTGATAAACTATTCTCTCCATTCTCCCAGCCTTTGCTCTGCCTTTTTTTGCTTTTTTTAACCAATCCCGCCTATGACTTTACTTTTCTCCAATCCATTCATGTCTCTTCCTCCTCCTTCTAAGAGATAAGCACCACCAAACTATTGAACAAGCCATTGGAAAAATAGATCTTTCTGGTTTTCTGTTAGGAAATATATGAAAAAGGCAACTATAACCTCATTTGGGTTCATGTAGGGATTGTGGGGGCTTCCCAAATGCTTGGTGGATAGCTGTCCTCTGCTCATGGGGAGCTAAGAAATTGTCTGAATATAATTAATTCTCAGTGGACTTTCAGGTAAAAGTCACACATCTGAAACAACAGCAAGTCCCTTGCTAACTTCCAAGCCCCTACACAGATTTCAAAAACCTATTAACAGTGAAGCAAAACTATTTCTTTTTTTAAATGAGGAAAAAATAATGCATTTTCCCTACACTCCTTCCTGGAAACTGTTATCGCATTCCTGTGTAAAAATCTAAAAAAACCCAAGCAAAGTCAACCAGACAAAGCATCTCAGCTTAAAGGCAGATATCTGGGAAAGAAGAAAATAAAACAAAACAAACAAACAAACAACAAAAAACCCCACACAACTTCACACTGAATACAGAAACTTTAGAAAGATACTGAGAAACTCAAATGCATTACATGTTGTAATGTGTTGAATATCCATAACCATGTGTTTCCTATAAATTGATCCATTAAGCTTCTTTCAAATGTGCCTAGCTCTTGATTTTTCTAATTAGCTCCCCAAAATTAATATTTAAAATTTAGGAAATTTTAAATGTTTCACCCAAATTTATAAAGCAAAAAGCAAACCCTTGCTTTCTGAAAGATAGAAAAAACTACCCCAAGTGAAATATATAACAGCTCTGACTAAATTACAGAGAAACCTGGAGCCAACACAGAGCTATGTGAAGCAAGCCGGCACTTTGTGCAAGGCATAAGTCAAATTAGTGGAGGGAAATGTATTTATGGGGAAGAAAATCAGAAAAATTCCATCAGGAATTAAGACCATGGAATTAATAGGGATAAGTAATGTCTCTTTGGTTTCATTTGCCTAGCAAGGAGAAGCAGCTTCTGTTTTATTCCATCACAGCAGGGTCATTAATAATGACTTTTTAACTCTACTCAGATTTCTTTCAGCCTGTTGAGACATCCTAGGGATTCTTAGCTATTTTCAAAACGATTTTGACTAATTGCATTAGACCCCATGTTAGAATCTTAAATATATTGTAAATAACTGGCGTTTTCATGTAAGGGTATAACACGCTGCTATTTCCAGACCTTATCTAATGACACTTGGCTGTTGATGTTTTATTAATAACAGCAGCTGCAGCAGTAATTCTCTGATTCATAATTATTTCAGGGAAGATACCTGATGCATACTACGTGAGAGTTATGCCTTCATCTCTTGGATGAGGCCAACAATATATGCCCATTCTCATACCTTGACTCACCCCTGTCTTGTGTTGCCAGTGCCCATGTACAAAGGACAACTCTATGTAGAACCACAGAATCATAGAACAGTTAGAGTTGGAAGGGACCTTAAAGATCATCTCATTCCAACCCCCCTGCCATGGCCAGGGTCACCTTCCACTAGACCAGGTTGCCCAAAGCCCCATCCAACCTGGCCTTGAACACCTCTAGGACCTCAACAAAGTCTCTGGGCAACGCGTTCCAGTGCCTCATCACTCTCACAGTAAAAAATTCCTTCCTAATATCTAATCTAAGTCTACCCTCTTTCAGTTTAAAACCATTATCCCTCATCCTGTGATTGCACTACCTGATGAAAAGCCCCTCCCCGTCCTTTCCGTAGCTCTCTTTAGGTACTGGAATGGTCTCTAGTTCTCCCTGGAGCCTTCTCTTCTCCAGGCTGAACAATCCTAACTCTCTCAGCTTGTCCTCATAGGAGAGGTGCTCCAGCCCTCTGATCATCTTCATGGCCCACTCTGAACCCACTCCAACAGGCCTCTGTCCTTCTTATATTTGGGGCTCCAGAGGTGGAGGCAGTATTCTAGGTGGTGTCTCACCAGAGAGAAGTAGAGAGGCAGAAAAATGTAGTGATTCAAAGTCTTCTCAAAACCCATTTTAGCCTCTCATTGATGCAGTCCAGATGGCTTGTCACCTGGTAGGATTGTCATCCAGCTCTCACAGAAGAAACTGGCTCTCTTTGTCCCAGAGTGGACAGAGTGGCTCTCTTTTTGTCCCACTGGGCTGGAGATGCAGTAAGGCTGCCAGCTAGCAATGACATCAGAAGACACATGAGCTCAGGATGCCCAAACCTGCTCTGATATTTTCTCTTCTTTCAGAAGGAATAAGTTTTCTCATTTCCCTTCAGAGTAGCAGAGGATAACCATCACTTTTTTTTTTCTCCATCTCCCACTCATTTTTTTATACTTCTTTTGGCATAAGTGTCCTGATAGGCATGGCATCCTGAAATAGGACGTAGTTGCACATTATGATGTACAAGTTGGATTTTCATTGCAGCTTTTCTGAAATGCATTGAAGATGGCAATGGTCCCCTTCATGAGCTATACTTTGGAAAGGGAGGTGTTAGTCTGTGATTGACTTACAGGGATGCTTTCTCTTTTAATACTCCAAGTGCACATGAAAAAAAAATAAATTACATGTTGCAACAGAGTCTGGTAAATGCTAGCATACACAACAGCTCTACGTATGCATGGCATACCTGCATATGACCTGTCCTGAATCTTTCTTTCTCCTGAACCTTTATGTATGGGGAAAACTGCCAATACAATTAAAACTTTGGCTCCTGTGTCATTCTTGTTCCTTTTCCAAGGGGCAAACTACTATCCTAATCAGAATTCTGGCTGGTACTGCTATTGAAAACATAATTTCATAAAAAGGTCTCCTTCCCAGGAGAAAGGAGAAAGGGCTGATGGGCTGCAGATATGTAAGGTCTTCTCAATCAGCATTCCAGTGCATACAGGAAGCAGTGATCTTTTCAGTAAGTCAAGGACTTTGAAAAGTGTTTTACCATGCACCAGAAAGGGAATAGCATTTGAAGCACAGATGCCTTGGCTATCCAGATTAAAATGAAAATCTTTCTATACATGCATTCCTGCTAAGCTTAAAAGCTCATTTCAGAAAGATCTGCTGGTTAAACAAAAGTGGAAATTCCTAACTTTCTGATCCTCTGAGTTGATACCATTTAAAACAATTGAATAACATGGCTTTTATTTTGGACGGTCATCTGTCTCGGTGCTCAGGTTGGGAGAAAGGCTCATGTTTATGATGGAAGAACATGCAAGGCTTTTTGAGCCTTGTCTGAATGCAAAATCTCCTTACTCATCACACATTTTTTTATAAAGGTCTTCTGAGTGTCTCCTTCATCAGTCAACAGGCTCCAATTCTGTATATAATAAGGGCCTTCATCTTACATTTTTTCCAGTTGCTCAGAGATACAGACCTGAAAGGAAGAGCTGTGATGTCTTAAGAGGCACAAGAATGCCTAATGTGCAAAAAGTGGGTGATTTACTATGAGATTTCATTATGTCCTGCACCTAATTCTGGTGTTGTGCCCATGAAAGGCAGAGTTCTCAGCTCAAGGATGCAACAGGAAAAAAAAATACTTTGCAAGGAAATTAGTCTGACTGCTCCTCATTAACCACGCTTGAGCTCAGCCAAAATGTCTTTTACCTGCAGCAAACAAGCTAGTTGGGAAATTCACTCCTACCTGTGACTCCAATAAAAAAAAAAAAAATCACTTTCAGCACCATCTTTGCAATTGGATAACCTGCAAAACAACTTCACGAGAGAAATACGCAAAGGACCGTTTTGATACAGATGAAAAGAGTGTATGATCCCCTCCCACAGCAGTTGCCAAACTCCAGGGATGCTTTGCTGCTACCTTGCCTTTTACATGGAAATGACAATACTAGGTTTTCCTAATCTCTGCAGATCCAAAGGCTAATATACTGGGACATGAGCCAACAATGTGTGCTTGCAGTACAGAAGGCCAGTCGCATCTTGGGCTGCATCAAAAGAACTGTAGCCAACAGATCAAGAGAGGTGATTCTCCCCCTCTGCTCTTGTGAGATCCCACCTGGAGTACGGTGTCCAGCTCTGGAACACTCAGCACAAGAAAGATATGGACCTGTTGGAGCGGGTCCAGAGCAGGGCCATGAAGATGATCAGAGGGCTGGAGCCCCTCTCCTATGAGGCCAGGCTGAGAGAGTTGGGGTTGTTCAGCCTGGAGAAGAGAAGGCTCCAGGGAGACCTTATAGC
>VXBO01002735.1:30638-41927 GCA_013400135.1 Rhinoptilus africanus
GGGGAGGGCCCCAGGCCGCAGCGGGGGGATATTACCTGCAGGAGCTGCGGCCCTGGAGAGCCCAGGCGGGAGCAGGTTGTCCCTGAAGGGCTGCAGCCTGGAGCAGGGAGAGGGGTGAGGAGGGAGGAGCGGCCCAGAGGGGCTGCCATGGACGGACCCACACCCCCATCCCCAGCCCTGCGCCCCTCGGGGTTGGGAAAGAAGGGTGGAAACTGGGAAAGGGAAGAAAGGGGCTGAGAGGAAGGTGGTTTAGCAGTTGTCTTTTTTTTTCACCATCCAGTTCCCCTGTCGAGCAGAAGGAATGATAGAGCAGCTCATTAGGGCTCTTGCAACCCACTAAGATTAACCCACCACAACTGGTTTTGAGAAATAATCACTCTAATATCACTAAGATTGCATCCATTACAAAAAGATTCACATCTTTATTCTAGTGACAAATAGTTGGAGCTTCATTGTAATTTAGAGTCTGAGCAAAACCCAACTTAAGAAAATATTTTTCTGTTATTAAGGACTTGAATGTCATTTTGTTGCCACTGTCACAGATATTCAGTTCTTGGGCTGGAAGGCACAAAAGGGTCTGAATTGCTCACAGAGATGATCTAAAACTTAGAGGGGAAGGTTTTCATTCCACTGCCTTCAGTTGGCTTTCCCATACTCACATGTCCCGAGAGATGCCCATTGTCTTCCCAGGTTACGTGGTATATCTTGTAAAATGTCTTGCTTGAGGCTCCACATCATAAATAACAATACTAATTTCATGGAGCCGTAGGGAAGTGAAGAATTATGTATCAAGGTTTGCAGGGAAAACAAGTCTCTCAATTTTCATGATATCATTAAAAAACAACATTAAATTTATGTTCAGGTGTATGAAAAGTAATAAATGCATTTCATTGCATAATTAATGCTGGCCTTGAGCAAGAAAGTTTGGGCAAATTCTAAATTTTCTTGTTATATAAAAGGCACTGAAACTTGCAACTGGTATAGCTCTTCAACTCGTACTTTCTGAGGCTGCAGAGGAATTTCAGACGTGAACCTGTTGACATATTTCTAGCAATTGTAATTGATGACTGTGACTCCCTCTTCTACACTGCTCCTTCAAAGCAATCTGCTGTAATAGATGTGCTGCTGAAAGCACAGACCTCTGATGATGTATTACTTACCCACTAAAGGTTTTCACGAGAGGGCACTAGAAAAAGAAATACTTTTGTGGTTCTCTAAAATAGCCATATTCAGTTTGGGTTCAGAAAGTTATTTGACAGCGTTCTTTCCCCTTCTTTATATATTTTTTGTTTAAAAGAGACAGCATCACCAACTGCCTTTTTTAAAAAAAAAACCAAACAAAAACCACAAAACTTTCCTATGAAATGGATTAAATGGATTATAGGACATGTTTTGCCATTTAACTGTATGCTCAATGTGCTGTTTTTGCCTCTTGCCAAAACTTGGAGACTACACAGTAATATTCTAGTCCCAATGAGTGGGCTAGTTTAAATGTTAAGACATAAGCTTCTGCTAGCAAACTTCAAATCCCAATCTTTGTCAAAGCAGTTCCTGGATGCATAGCATCATGAAAAAAAAAAAAAAGAAAAAAAGAGAGAAACCACAAAAATCCACAAAAAAAGCAATCCCAAACCATAGGCATAGCAAATATGTATTCACTTTTCAGTGAAACACCTAGTTTCACAGACGTCGGAATTCAGACATGTATGTCAATATTTTTCTCCGGCATTTCAGGATTTTTACAGTGAAAAGGCAAGGTAAATCTCAGGCCTCTGTTAAGCTTAGCTTTTTTCTCCCTCTCCCACATGGTAAATCTACATCCAGAAATTACTTCAACCCTGCTTCCAGAACTGGTTGTAGGATTTGAACCTGATCTTTTGCCTCAGGTCCAACTTTCATGCATGCGGTCAAGAAAAAAGGTATGAGGGTTGAACATAACCACACAGGTACACTGTGAGAGACACCAAGTTCACCTCTTCCCAACCATGGTCTGAATGCTTTTATCCTGCAGTACAGGCAGTCTGAAAAAAAGCAGTAAGGACAGGAAGGCAGCAAGCATGGGGATGCACAGCAAAATACTGTCAAATCCATCCTCAAAGCTCTGCACCTCACCATGTGGACTTGTTCTTAGAGACTCCAAGGACAGTTTGGTGTTTGGTTGAAGATATAGTTTAAATTGGATAATGATGTACATGTTTGTGCGTCCTCACATAGTGGGTAACAGATTTTATCACTTGAATAAGCAAGTTTTTTGGTAAGCTGGTCCATGAGTCTTCAGCATCCTCTCAAAAAACTGCCACGAATCTCAGCAGCTGGACAGCAAAGTATACATCTCCTCTTCTTTGTGAAGAGCAGCTCTCCCTAATTTTGTCAACTACCTAGCTGTCACGGTGGTGAGTAGATACAGAGATGATATGCTTCTTTACTGGAACAGAGCTGAGAAGTGTATTCCCAAAGGATTTCCCACATAGTCTGTAATGCTCTAAGTAATGGAAATTCCTTTGGACATAAAAGAAAAATAGTCTAAGAGTTTTCACTTCTGAGAACTGTCCTCCTATTCATCCCTCAGCAATTTATTTTCAGGTGTCTTTATTTTAATGTGGAATAAAGACTTTACACTCTTCAATAAATGTTTAGATAAAATTACCAAAAAATATCAGGGCTTGGGTCTGTTGTTTTGGGGATTTTTTTGTTATGTTTTGTTTTGTCTTTTTTTTTATAAGTGAGAAATCACTAACAGGTTCATCTGTTATTGGAAGTTAGCCAGCCAGACTGATTAGGCTTTTTTTTTTTTTTTTTTTTGGCAAATAACAGCATACTAGCTCTGGAACTTTTACAAATTAGATATTATAATTAGATTTCAAGATAATTACTAGAAAAATAATTAAGAAGTTATTCTGGGATAACTGCTGGAAATCAATGAGGTATACAGATGTTGCTATATTTTCAATATACATAGCTGATTAACTCTTTGAAGGTGAATTTCTAATTCATATAAAACCACTTTAGTCTGAACTGAGAAAAAAAAACCAAACAAAAAGGTACAGCATGCTAAGGATCAACATTACATAAACGTATTGCATTAGCACTATTGCATTGTTTTAATAATCATCTTATTAAAACCTACATTGAACTTTTTTACTAAGTACTAAAGAAGTTAACAACAAAAAAAGGAAATAATTATTTTCTCGGAGGAAATAAAAAAGGGAATTTGACTATGTAGACATTTAGGAAAATCTGCATAAGGCTCCAGTCATTTATATCAACAGATGAGGTAAAAAAACAGCGTGGCAATTATTGATCTTAAATTCAGTATCCCTGAAATATGTTGACTCATGGACTCAGTATCCTGTTGCACAGAAGAAACCTCTGCCTCTGATAAATTTGAATCAAGAATGGAAAAGCATGTTAAATGAAGGATATCGAGTGGCCACTGATGAAAGATGTAGCCTGAAACCTGTGTTTAGAAGGATAATGATTTGGAAAGGTGAATCTGTACCACACAGTTAAAGTAGCCAGGCATGTTGAAGACATTCTTGTAAGGACTTAATGCTCCACTCTGCTAAGACTTTATTTTTCCCTCTGGGTTTTTTGTTTTGTTTTGTTTTGTTTTGATGTAGATATTGGCTGGTGGAGTACTACAACGCAGAATATCATTTGCAGTTACTTCAACAGCAATGCACTGTTTTGGTTTTTTTAGCTATGCAATTGTGAATATTACCCAAATATGAATTATTTCACACCTCTTTGAAATGTAGCTGTGTATTGTCTATACCTTCGCTGTACCTCAAATAATTTGGTTAAGGGAAGAGTAAGATAGTGAAGTTGCAGACAGGAGCTAGAGCCATACATGTGGACATATGACTCTCCCTCTTTCTGAGAATACATTGTGTGACAAGATACATATTGCATTGTATCAGACACATTGTTCCCTTTTTTCCTGCACAATGGGAAAACCACAGACATAAAAGGAGCAAATTAATACTTATAAATCTTCTATTTAACAATGAGGGAATTAAGCAGCTATAAACTGATATTTGGTCTCTGTGCCTGATGAGCTGAGAATATTGATTCTTAACCAATGAAGGAGCTCTGCTTGATAGAGAAAATCCAGAAACTTCACAATTTTTCACATTCTCTTATTTTGTAAACACAAGATTTGGACATCTGTGACCAGCAATGAAGCAGTAGCTCACAACATCAACAACAGAGCTCCTCTCTTTAGGTTTCAGAGTCTATAAAATATAAAGATTGCAAGAAATAAGGTAATTTATCCTCCTCTTTTAATTTGAATTGCGGATAATTCTGTGTCCTTCATCTTGAGGAAGATGAGCTGGACTAGACTTTTTTCTTTTTTTCTCCTACCAAACCAAAACCAGAAAGGAGGAGAAGTTGTTGTGTAATAGGAGTCATCCAGTGCTTGCAAAGGAGGTTGCAGAAACAGAATATATGGATTAAATCTACCTGTTCCTGAAAGGACGTGTGCTCAGAAAGGAAAGGAAAGGAAACTAATCTTAGTAAGGAAACTAATCTGTGATCTCTATCATGTTCTCTACAGAGAAATGTTCCTCAAATTTAGATCTGACAAATAATTCAATCCTTCCCTCCTGTCAATGCATAGTAAATGTCAATGCCCTACAAGCATCTTATGGTACAACATTACATCTCCAGCTTTTAAATTACAAGGTTACCTGCTCTGACCTGGGTTGCCTAAGATGAATTGCAATTATGCCTTCTTTTTGCCCTTTGACTTTTGTTATCAGTGTTCTTTGCATGTGTGTAGATCACTACAAACCCCAAAAAAACCCTGTTTGTCTAATAATACACAGCCCAAGTCTCCTGCACCAGCCTGAATGTTGGTAAAATAAGCAAAAGCACTTGAGAAAGAATGGTGGGTTTGTGGATAATGAAGTGATAGAAAAAGATCTTGGCATTGCAACCATCAAGGAGGAGATAGGATGTCTCTGGATATTTCCCTCCTTTCCATTCAAGTGAGAGGAACAGACGTAATTCCCAGCCACTGAAGTACAAGAGAGCAGAACAGTCAGCTTCTCCACTCTAGAAGAGATGCTTATTTACAATACAGAAGTCATTGGTCAAAGAAATGCAAGGACAGATCTAAATTCATGTGTGAGATAACTGAAAAACTTGTTCGATACCTGATTTTACTTAGAAAAATGACAAATAAGAGAGGACAAAGATACGGTATATGCTTTTGAATGCTATACAGAAGGCAGACAATGGTAGTTCATTGTTCTTACTTCATAGAATCATAGAATCATAGAATCATAGGGTTGGAAGGGACCTTAGTAGATCATCTAGTCCAACCCCCCTGCCAGAGCAGGGCCACCTTACAGCAGGTTGCACAGGAACGCGTCCAGGCGGGTTTTGAATGTCTCCAGAGACGGAGACTCCACCACCTCCCTGGGCAGCTTGTTCCAGTGCTCTGCCACTCTCAAGGTAAAGAAGTTCCTCCTCATGTTTAGGTGGAACTTCCTATGCTCAAGTTTGTGCCCGTTACCCCTTGTCCTATCACTGGGCACTACTGAAAAGAGCCTGGCCTCATCCTCCTGACACCCACCCTTCAAGTATTTATAAGTGTTAATTAGGTCCCCCCTCAGATGCCTCTTTTCCAGGCTAAAGAGACCTAATTCCCTTAGTCTATCTTCATAGGAGAGGTGTTCCAGTCCCTTAATCATCTTAGTAGCCCTATAAATATATAAAATATATAAAATAACATAAGGAAAAATATGCTGTATACCACTTTAGACATATACCCATAATCAGTAGATAACTTCTTTTTCCCAACACTCNATTTCCAGGAAACTGAAAGCTGGAAAATTTGGAACTGATCAAATGTGGTTTTCATCCAGTGCCCAACTGAGTTGTGAACTTCATTGTATGAGATTCTGTCAATACAATCTATTTATCAAGACTCAAGAAGCATCTGGGATACTTTTGGTACCCATGTATATATTTTGGTTTAAAGCATTGTATATCAACAGAATGTAAACACTTTTTTTGGGCCAGAGATATAAAGGGTGAAGTTGAATTGTAGGTAATGTATTGAACACAAACAAATATTCAGGAAAAGCTTCAATCATTCACTTGTTTTGGACTAAAATTTCAGGCAAGATATCTGAAAAGCCAGATTAATCTAATCCTGGACAATGATTCCTACGTTTCACATAGCTCTGAGTACAGCTTAAGTAAATTTTGTAAGGTATTGTTCTCCCACTTTGCATAATGTTATAGTGATTCTGAAACTTTCACAGAATATTTTCTTGTTAGCTTTGAAAAATCTATATTCTAGCGTGTCTTTTTCAGCTTTGGAGAATGCCACTTAAAATCAAATTTAGACTAGATATTACCATGAACCCAGTAAGAGCAATATTACTATGCCTTTACCAGGGAAGGCACTCAGTTTAGTTATAAATACAGCATAAAACAGGAGAAAAAAGGAAAGGCAGGAATTTCCTCCAAGACAGATATTGTCATTTTGTTTGGTTTTGTTTTTCATTACTGCCTTACAACCCTGTGCTTAAGGATAAATACTTGTCAATGCAACATATCAGATGTGCCCAGTTTAAACTATTCCACATGTTCCTAATTCTTTCTTGCCAGTTTTCTACAGATTTTCCAGCTATTTGGAAAAAATATTTTGGCCGTATACAAAGACCTCTAAAGTAAGCCAAAGACCTACAACATTCGTAATTTGCCATAAATTATTGAATATTTTTTAAATTTTTAGGGAAAAAAAAAACCCAAACCAAACTATTTCAAGCGATATCCCTTCTAATCAGAACTGAGTTTTACACTTTTATTATCTGTCATCTGTGGATGCTTGATAATATTCTCAAATTAAGTGATGCAAGGAAACCAAACTAAGTTTTAAGAACATTTATTTAAGGAAGAAAAATATTAAATGTCTTCTTAAAGTACCTTTGTGTCCAGGATGTTAAAAGTTACCTGTCTGATGTATTGTGTTACTGTTTTTACTATGATTTGATCTACCTTAAGGACATGAACCCATCTAACAGGCAAGAAAAAGAAGAGCTGATGCTAAAAAATACATTTTTGCTGCTGAATTCTAAGTTCTATTCATTTATAATTATATGTGCAGTCTAAGAAGGTTTCTAGGCTCTATCTGCAGTTAACGCAGAGAGAAATTAACATTTCCAGATGGCAGCTCATTCGAGTCTCAGGCAAGGTGTCTGGTTCTCCTCACTAAAGAGAGCTTGAAGGTAGGGTTTAATGTGGGTGTTTTCTGTGTGGGCATCACCTTTTAAACATGTTACTCCGTATTCCTTTTTATAGCTGAGGACAGATAGTCTTGAAGTCATTCGTAGATGCGATGCATCTCCACTCACAGGAGATGTCCTCCTTTGGTCAGAGGAGTCACAGCTTCACCCTGTAGACTACACTGATGTCCTGTGCTGCCCTGCCTAACTTCCCATCTTGTTGTCCATAAGGATATGAATTCCCAAATGTCCTGGTAGTACCTACTTGCTCCATGCAGATGGCTTGGAGAAAGCCTGGCATTTCTAGTGACCCTAGATATCTATGTGTCCAATGAATCTGATCTCTTCTAGTAGGATTCAGGTGATGATTAAGGCATCTAAATTTAAGGGTCTACTTGTGTACTATATGTTTAAGGTCCTGTTGTAATAAATTAAGATATAGCCAAAAGAGTCCAGAGGGAAGTTCAGCTCTACTAAAAACAGACAGTCACTGCCTGGTCACCTGGACTGATTTCTGGGCTTGCTTGATGCACTGACACACATTCCAAGGGGGGTGGAATGGTGCTCTAAGATGGATTTGCATTTCTCTCTTACTCACCACTAAGGCAGGCCTGCCAGTTAAGAAGCACTCCCTAAATTATTCAAGACATGCCAGCCTTTCTGAAGTTACTCCAACTCATTTCTGCCCTAGAAATACCCATATAGCCCCTAGGGAAAATACTTTGCAAAACCAGAATGTTGAAAGCATTATCATAGTCTCTAGGTAGTTTTGACTGCAGGGGCTGCTCGAGAATTTATATAAATAGGCAGGTGGCCTGTTAGTTCACAGAATCACAGAATCACAGAATCATAGGGTTGGAAGGGACCTCAGTAGATCATCTAGTCCAACCCCCTGCCAGAGCAGGGCCACCTTAGAGCAGGTTGCACAGGAACGCGTCCAGGCGGGTTAGTTCAAGGAAGGTTCTCAGGTTATAAGTTATAGGTCTTCCTAAGTGTAGACACAATCTGTGCAGAGCATACATAAATTCGAAGTATCAAATGAGCACACAGAATTATGAGTTTTAGACAAGTTCAATTCAGTGTTTAAGCCCAAAGCTCAGGCCCCGACAGGATGAGCAGGTAATCAGGTTAGCCAGAAGGCCACCAAGCGGCATCGTGAGATCAATTGTCACACCATTTTAATGCTCACTGGAGGAAAAAGGAGTCAGTAAATTACAGGTTCCTGTGCTGCCTAGGACATCACACATTGCTGCTAATAAACATGTTATGGTGTGAAATACGGTGTGGCGTGCGAATAACTTGGAGCAGAAGAAAGGCTATAAAAAGAGGGAAGTTGTTGTGGGAAAAATAGCTTAAAAAACTAAGTTTTCTTCTTTTTGCATAAACTTTTTTCAGGTGGATAAATGGATGCCATGCATCTGAACGAGTCTCAAAGAGAGAGCACTTTGTTGAGGATAGCAGAGACTATTATCATAAATAGTCATCCTCTGGTATATCATACAGAATAGAGCCTTATCCTATGGTGCTTGATTACAAGCTACCAATATAAGTTTAAGATGAAAGATATATTTTTGTACAGAAAGACATACAATCTGTGCTTAAGGGCACAGAATGATCCTGAAATCCACAGTCTTTAGAAATTACACTTACCGATACTATTGAAAACTAGCAATGTGCATTTTACTTCCATTTTTCTTGTATTGCTTCAATTTTCTTTTTGTTAATGTCATTCAGTGCACTGGCTTTTGCTGCATTCTATTAGATTAAAGTGTGCTCTAACATTAAGTATTTTCTCTCACAAAAAAAGGTCTACTCAAAGGCCATGATTAAACCATATCCCAAATCCTTTAAAGCTAAAAGGCATCTGTCTTTTTACGCCAGGAATAATACTCAGAAAGAATAAGAATACCATGTTTGTTTATTAAACCCATTCAATGTGGATTTTGTGTACCACAAGGATTATGGACATTTTCAACTTTAGTTTCATGCAAGTAAATCTGTTGAAAAATGAAAATCCTAAGACTCCAAAGAAAACTATTACAACAATATTTTATCTGCTCTGTCCCTGTAGTTGCAAAAATCTTAGACAAATATACTAACTTACAAAGCAGGGTTGTATGGTATTAGGCCAGGCTGCTTGAGACTTGTATTACAGAATCATAGAAGGTTAGATTTGGAAGGGATCATCGAGTCACAACCCCCCTGCTATGGACAGGGACACCTCCCTGGACACTAGACCAGGATGCTCAGAGCTCCATCCAGCCTGATCTTGAACACCTCCAGGGATAGGGCATCCACAACTTCTCTGGGCAACCTGGGCCAGTGCCTCACCAAGCTCAGAGTAAAGAATTTATTTCCAATATCTAGTATAAAACTCCTCTCTCTCAGTTTAAAACCACTACCCCTCATCCTATTGCTACATTCCCCAATCAAGAGTCCCTCTCCATCTGTTGTGTGAAAGGGGTGAGGCGGTTTCAGCAGAAAATAAACACCCTTGCGTTCTAACACTCCTCACCGAGGTAGGAGGTTAGGTGCGGCTAGGTTTAAGTTCTGATTGATGCCCAATTTGCTACTACCAGTCCAGTCACATTTAACCCATGTTAAACTCTCACAATTTGGATTCACTGATAGCAGGCTGCACAGTCAGTCCAGCCATGCTCCTGAACTCACACAACCACCCTCGAATCTGTGGTCATGTCCAGTGAGAACTCAAAGCAGCTAGCTACGGAAGCAATGCGGTTTATTTGAACAACAGCTATACGGTTTCATTGGTTTGTCATTGAGAACTACACTGTTTGCAAAGCAAGTGCAAATAAAAGTAATGTCAGTTACATAAAATGAGCGACAAAGTTGTAATCAATACATCCTGGCTACAAAGGTGGGAAAGAAATTCTCTAGAGAGGTTTCTAAGTTCAGTCTAAGTCTTACCCACAGGCATCCCTGGGAGGGGGCGGGGGAAGAAAGGCTCAGACCGTTGACTGGTCCCGGCAGTCGAAGGCCATCAGTGATGGAGTTTTCCTCGACTTGTTCCCGATGGTGTCTACCCTAAGATTCCCCCCTTTCTTGGGCTATTTTTATACTATTTTTTACCTTCAAGGTGCAATTTGAGTGACTTTAGTCATAAATACCTTTATTATGATTGGTTTAGAGGAAGATAGCCTTCAGGATGGAGCTGTGTTTTGGTATTATAACACTAAAGACAGCATTTCATCAATATTTGTCAGAATTCTCGCTCAGGGTAGCGAATTGGATTNCAGAATTCTGGCGCAGGGTAGCGAATTGGATTCTTATCCATCCATCTCATTCTTGTACCTGCTACACCTCACAGGGCAGGGCCATGGAAGATAGGGGTAGAATCCCCTCCCTCCCCCAGCTGTCTGCACTGTTTTTAATGCAGCTCAGTATATGGTTGGTTTTCTGAGCATTTAGCACACATTGCCAGCTGAAGTTGAGCTTCTCATCAACCAGAACCCCCAAGTCCTTCTCCTCAGGGCTGCTCTCAATCCATTCTCCACCCAGCCTGTATTTGTGCTTGGGATTGCTGTGAGCCACATGCAGGACCTTGCACTTTGCCTCGTTGAACTTCATGAGGTTTGCACAGGCCCATCTCTCAAACCTGTTCAAGTCTTCTTTGGTGGCATCCCTCCCCTCCAGTGTGTTGACCACTCCACATATGTTGGTGTCATCACCAAACTTACTGAGAGTGCACTCAATCCCATGTCTGTGTTGCTGACAAATCAATCCTGTTACAATGTAGATAATCACCTATAGGAAATAGCTAAAATGGATACATTTCCATATGTTTTGTTGTATCAGCCTTTTCAAGTGGAAGATTGTTACATCAGAAAATTGCAAATCTCTTTTATTCACATTCCCTTTTTTTTGCCTAAATAGATGATGAAAGCAAAAATAGAAGATAGAAAATGAAGAAAATAGAAGACAGAAATATTGAAAAAGAAAAGAAAAGAAAAGAAAAGAAAAGAAAAGAAAAGAAAAGAAAAGAAAAGAAAAGAAAAGAAAAGAAAAGAAAAGAAAAGAAAAGAAAAGA
>VXBO01002735.1:41932-57291 GCA_013400135.1 Rhinoptilus africanus
TGAGTTATCTGGTTATATACTTGTAGCTTATGTGTTTAGGCAAACTCCTGCTACTACAGCTCAAAGTTACCCAAAAGAAATGTTGAATCTGAAATTAGAAAGAGCAAATGCCAGCCCTTCTCAAAGCAGTATTCTATGCTATCAGTGATCTTATTTCATATCTGTAATTCTCTGAATGATGCAGTGCTACTGACACGTACACAGTTGCAGTAGGAACAGAATTTGCAATTGTTGCCTAAATGTGGCATAGATTTCTGTAAGAAAAAACATAGCAACTTTCACTTCTATGCCCAAGAGAACACATAAAGTGACAGAAGGAGTCAGCCAGAAAAGTCAATAATAAGAATGATGAATTCTTTCTGTAAGTATTACACATTCCAAGCACTCAATTAAGCTATTAACTAGAAAATGTGGAACAACTAGCTGTAATTACCCTTGCTAAAGGCTTAGAATGTGTTTGCAGAATTCAGTGCCATGGGCTTCGCTGCACTGATGACTGTATTTAGCCTATTTAGAGAAAAAATGCATGCTGGAATTTAAGATCAGTATTAATATTATTTATTTTCATATATGCCTAAATAAACAAAATCATAGAATGCCCCAAGGAAAATTGTTCAGAATCTAATATGCAAGAAACCAATAAAAGTATACCACGATGGTTGAACTCGATCATCTTAAAGGTCCCTTCTAACCTAGACCATTTTATGATTCTATGAATCTTTAGAAGAATATATGTATAAAAAATATACACAGGCTTATATAAACTATGTGTATATAAAATAATATAATGCATGAAATATAATTATGTAACATATAAATGTATACTATTAAAATTATATAAAATGGGCATGTATATCTATGTATGATGCATACATATTTTATATATGGTTATATAATATATAAAATATATCCACATATATATATAACTCACAAAACATTCTATGCTTTTTAACACTCTGCCACAGTTTTTCAGAAACTGTATGGAGGATGTATCATGTGAGACAGATACCTGTTGAGTTCCATATCGTTGTGGCAAAGGTTCTGCACAAACTACTTCATGGACTTGAAGCAGGAAGGTCTTGTCAATTTCGTCCAGTTTAAATGATGAAGAGACTGCAATCCTTCAGAAAACAGACTGGTTATTCCAGAATTTGTCTGCACATCCTGTATCTTCACAGTTTATTCTCCGGGGTGTTCCAAAGCACAAGAGGAAAATGATCTCTTGCTATCCAGCTGTCCAAAACTTTGTACTGCAGTGACCAAGGAGGAATCATCCTCCCAAATGCAGAATAGTGCATTGAGATTGCTTTGGTTAGTTATCGACTAAAACAGGAACAAAAATAATGGGAAAATTTCCAAATTGTTCAAGTTACATATTTGAACATAAGGAGTAATACTTATGCAGCAAGATGCACTTGAATCCATTCTCATTTCCCATGTCAGTTCCTTTCCACCTTTTCATCATCATGAAGGGACCATGGGAAAAAATCATTTCTCATTCAAGCAATTCCCTAATATGATTTATGAATCAGAATGGATGGAAGAATAGAGGGAAGGGAAAGGAATCACTGGTTGATTATAATTATTGCATTTTCAGTTAGTGCAAAAGTCTTAATCCAGATAGTGTTCCCCGACAGAATTATTTCTTAAAAAAAAAAAAAAAAAAAGAAAGAAAGAAAAAAAATATTGCTGCTGGCTTTGAAAAAATTGTCTCTAAAACAGTATATCTTGCAGATAAAAAAACCTGTGGATATATGAGCATGTTAGACATTTTCAGGTGAACTGGGAACTGAAATGAATGTTTAATTCAGTGGTCAAATGGGTATTTTAATATAAAATATACCCAAGAAGAAATATCTGAATATTTTGACAGAAGTAACAAGCAGCAACTTGCTAAAGTTTACCCTAAATCTACCAGAAGTTTCGAGCAGTAAATTAGGGGTTGTTCTTCCATTGCCCATGGTCTTTCCCTTTGCCAGGTGTTGTTCTTATCCACAGCAAAACTGATTGCCCATGTTTTCTGCAAATTTCTGCATCTCTGTGCACATCTGTGTTTGGTCTTTAGGGCAAATTTTGTATTTCTCTGCACAGTAGATAGTTCGACTACAAGAGAACAGCTGAAATTATGCCACTTGCAAAGATATTTGAGGAAATCTGGAAAAAAAAAAAAAAAGGTGCAGACGCAAAGACTTGCACTTTCAGAGTAAAAATAGCTTATAGCAAAGACAAATAAAATTATGTCCTTAATCCCCATGTCCTCGTAAATGCCTGACCAGTCCCTTCATGAGAATTCCCATCTTTTTGAGGGATGTTGGACCATGTGCTCTTAGAAAAAATGTGCAAGGAAACTTGGATACCTAGGATCATTCTACTATATTAGGAAAAAGAAATGAGAGATGGACAACTCTCATACAACTACTCAAACAAACCCTTTCTAATTTGCTTTGGCACAATGGGGAGGTTCTGAAGTGGGTTGCATTAATCATAATTTTGAATTATCTGGCAAAATCCATAAAATATTATAAATAATATCCAAACAACTGGGTCTTGATATATTGACTGAAATTCTGACAAAGTCACTTGTTCTCTGCTAAAATCCAGGCTGTTATTGCCTTATAAAATGGAGCATTCATCTTTTCAGAGTAATTTACTGACTATCTAAAAATGAATAATAGAACAACACCAACCTGTGACTGCCGTCTGTGGGCCCAGTTCTGCAGCCCTTCTGAAGTCAGACCTGCCATGGAAGCCCATGATTAAGTATTACAAAAGATCCCAGTACTACTAAAATGAGATTTATTTTTATATGGCTGGTTTAAAATACATATGTTTGACAGTGCCAAAGCTATTATGTTGCCCATTAAAGGAATATTATTGTTTATGGAGTGCTCAAATCCAGACCATTATGTTTATGATATCCACCCTCCCCTCCACAACAAGTCAGTTGCAATGAAACAGAAAGGGAGAGTAAAAGCATTTCTAGGGTAGATCCTGGCAGTTAACCTTTGTTTTTTGTGTGATCAGCTCAAAGAAATATCCTCCTCCCTACAGAACCCCTTAAGAAACTGCTGCTGAGTGGAAAGAGCTACCGGTGATCCTTTGTCAAAATGCTGTAGTCCTCTGCTGGGTCTGTCAATTAACATTGCGTATTTTTTCTGTTGGCTAGTTAAAAATGGAGTATACTTACTAAGCTCATGGACAATGCCAGACTAGAAATACTTTGGAGACCAACATTCAAAACGACCTTGGTGAACTGGTGTGAGAAAGAAAGTGATTCAGTAAGGACAAGAACAAAACAGTACAGTTGAGTATGGACTTCAACTGACCTTATCTGAACTAACAAAACATTAAGTGGATCCCTTACATTAAGTGCAACATCTGGATCCCCTACAATTAATAAATATTGACTCCTCAAGAAAGTGAATCAACCATCCCATTTAAGATGTGCGCCATAAGAAGCTATAATATTACCCTTTGTGATAGTTAAGTCTTTCCAGAATGACCATTGAGACCAACAAGCAAGTTACACTGGGCTGGAAACTGGATTCTAACTACTCTAGAGCTGCTGCTGATAGATAGAGTGAATCTTTTCCCTTGTTTTATAACTTAGGGTATATAAGTAAACAAGTGACACTGTGGGTAGCAGTTTGTCAGCGAAGGATTCGGGGATAAATGTGGATCAAGAGCTTAATGGGAATCAGAGTATGTTGTCAGAAAGAAGGGAGGAGGACATCAGAGCTAGTCCTTCCGTTCCGCTTAGCGCTGAAAAGCTGTTGGTTGAACATCTGCATTCATTTCTGGGCACTGAATTCCAATAAAAATGTAAATCAACTAGAGAGGGTCCAGAAGACAGCACTAGGAGTGATCAGAGGTCTACAACACATGACCTTAAAGGGAAAATTGAAAGAGCCGGAATTGGTTTTGCTAAAAATGGGGAGAATCGAGAGAAAAGACATGATAACAAAAATGTAGTTAGACCTAAATAAACTCTTTCCATTGGTGAGGGTGGTTAAGTACCAGGGAAGATTGTTTATAAGGTGGTTAAATCTTGATCACTGGTGATTTTGATAGGTTGGGCATCTACATATTGTTTAGCTATGGATGATATCATTTCAAGAGGTGAAACAGTTTAGCAATGCTGTTGAAGAGTTATCTTTGTTTGGGAGTGCAAAAAAGATTGCTTTTTGCTGTGTTGATAGAATGGTCTATTAATCCAATCAAATGAAGATGTGGTTATAACTGAAAGTTCATTCATTACTTTTAAGGCCTTTGCCTTCATTCATAAGCCATTTGCCAATGCTGTACTACAAGTCCTCTTGAAGTGCCTTTTAGACCTGCCTTACTGCAAGGTCACATTCAGTGAAAAGGCACAAGAGTCTATTTCAATCACTGGCATCACACAGGCTGTTGAAGTTCACCGCTTGCTTAAGGACTTTGCTCAATAGGAGACTAAAACCTCAGTAATTGAGTAGTGAATCAGGCTTCACATTTGATCTGTATATATAAAAAAGGTGAATGTAAAAGTCCCTTCTCATGACAAAAAAAAATTGGCTATTTCTGGACCTTTATTGCATTTTTAATCCCTCTAAATATTTCATCTTTTTAGATTGTATTATTTATATGTTACAATCCTTGTCACCCCCTCAAGCTGTGTCAGGACGCTACTTCTCCCTGCACAAAATAAATTGTTCATAAATTTTTTCTTCAGGGGAACTCGGACACAAATAATAATATGCACTCCTTCTAAGTCACAGATAACAAGCTAATAAATTGGTGTTCTTAGCATCTGTTTTGAATTTCTTGCCCTGAAGGGCATGCATTCCTGTGCATAATACAAGGTGGCTCATATAAAACATAGGCTACTTTAAGAGACTAACTTCTCACCTAACTTTGGACAGCTAATTTTGTCTTGCCCAGCCTAAATTAGTTAGCTAGGTTTCACAAATAGTCAGAGGAGAAAGACAATCACTTTCAGCAGGTGTTTTAGCCCAGCTGATCTGAATTATTCTCCGGAGATGCCTTCCTTGGGAATAGACAAAGATCACACCCAGCGCAGACATGTTACTTTATTTCCTAAAGTGTGTTGGGAATGCATCCACATCTTAAAGAAAGATTGTTCCCTAGCTTTTTCAGATGCTTAGGAAGTTAGTGGTTATATTAAGGTGCCACAGAGAGCTGCTCTCAGACCACTGATTTTAATGGAACCTTATGAATTTATCACCTAAGGAATATAGCTCTATAATCCTTCTTCTTCTATGTCCTCCTCTCGCTGGATCTCATACACCAACACATGTATCTACTCCATGAAGAAACAATCTTTCAAAGCTGGATCTCCACAAGTCAGAAAATTCCAACAATAAGGCTAGAAAAGCATGTTTAAGCCTTCTATTTCAGTCTTCCTGACGCTTTTTCTTCTGCAATCATCAACTTTGGCCAGACATATTTGACAAAAGGACCAAAATCACAAAGACAGGTCCTTCAAAAATCACAGTGAAAGGTAACAAGAGAGAAGAGAGATCCCATCAATGCTCCTGTTCAACAAAAGGTGCAATATCTGATAATCCTTAATTAAAGAATCCATATATGGAAAGGGCTTTGTAAAGATCTCCAACATTGGAATAAGACTTAATCGCCCCTCATGCTTTATTAGGAAATCAAGAATCTAGGACCCAAATAAAGTAGAAAAAAGGCTTCAAAAACTTTACTGCTCTAGGCATAGCTTGTTTATGCATGTTTTCCATGTTTTTCCATGTATATAAATAATATTAATTCATCCTGGAATGAACCTGGCATTGTAAGCAGAGGTCCAATTTCATGTTTTGGCAAGCTTTGAGATGTGAAAATTGTCTCTCTTTGAAAAATATTTTCAAGGAATTGGGATGCTGACGCATGTGAAATCATGAAGGACAGATTAAAGCTGAATTAAAGCTGAATATCAGTGTGGAAAGAATGATAGAGTGAGGACTAGAAAGAAGGAGCAGTGTAAGATAAGAGAATAAAAAAAAATGTTTCCTTCTGTTCTCATTACAGAATTGCCTTGATCATAAGTGTGTAAAGCATGCAAAGACTTAGGATACTGTTTACCAAGCTGGGAAGTTAGGTGTTCCTGGCTGGTGTGGCCTCTAATGCCTTTCAGTTACACAACTTCATCCACAGTCCTTTTAGCCTTGAATCCCCTTTGCCACTTCACACTGCATATCTCTTAATCTTACCCATCTCGTGTTCACTGTAAGACTCCATCTCAGCAGGATTCCAGCCCAGCCATATTAGTTGTGCTTTTTTGTTCATAGAGCACGTAATAGAAGGTCCCAAACCATAAGATTTACTGAGTATTGAAATGGATGCTTTGTCATTTGAGTCTGAATAGCTACTAGGATGGCTGCTTAGGACTGTTAGCTTTAGAAAGTCTTTAGAAATGTAAGAAGCTGCCAAAAATTTATACACACTTAACATTTGTTTTCTTCCGGACACCATTAGAAAATAAATATCTCGCAGTCTTTTTTTTATGGTTACTGGTGTTTGCAATTAAAACATCTACTCCCTTTCCTGCACGTCAAATAACATAAATTCCTTTTTACTGAAGAAATTTTATAATACTACTTAAAATAAATACATACACACACACACACCCCTTAAAAGTAGCTGAAGTGATCAGTGGCTCTTTTGCAGAGTCAATAGAAGAAGAAGGTTTGGTCTGAACATCCTTCATTTATTTAACTCTATTTGGGAGCTAAATGTGAGTCCTGAGATATCCTAGAGGTGACTGAAAATAAAGACTTACCAGAAAAAATGTTCTACTGTAATGAGGGCCATCTCCTGGAGTCCTCTAGAGAAGTCAATTGATACACAGCTGCTTTGTAAAGAAAATGTGGATTAACACACCAGAGTCCCTTGGGAGCAGGAGTATGTTGGAAGGGAATTACGCAATACTCAGTTCTGGGAAAATCCTCTCCTGGATGCATACAGATAAGGCAGTGAAGGGTTGGATGTTGTCAAAGGAGTATGTTAAACTGTTAGTGAAAGGAAGAGACACCTTTCAAAAGCTATACTGCTGGCCACAAGCTTCCAGTGGTCCACCAAACAGCAAAAGCATGCATATAAAGCATGAAGTACAGGCAATATGTGTCAGCAGCCAGTGTGGGGATTGCACAGGACACGTTCAGTGGATGGCTTTTAGGTGTCCCTGATGTTCTCCTTACCCTCATAGACCTAAACCAGACACAGCCCTGATCCACCACCACATTCTGTGGAAATGGAGGGATGCTGCTAGTGAAGGTGATGTAGAAGACTGATAGGCAGCCTTGGAGATCTCAAAAACAAATACAAACTCTACAAGTTGTACTGTTGAAATCACACTGTATTGGCTGCATCTTATCAACCTGAATCTTGGAATCCTTTCCCATTGTTGTTAATTGTCAGAATTGAGTTTCTCTACTTAGGGTATTTGAAAGGGATTTTTCCCAATTAGAGTCAATGACCATCATCATCACTGTCTCCTCTGACTGCCAACAGTGGAAACCGGTTTGTTTAATCACTGAAATTACACACATCTCTCTGTGCAAGACAGTACATATTTAATTATTTTTTTTAGAATTAAATACATTATTTATTAATTTTCATAATCACTACAGCTTTTCTTATTAGTGCTCCATTCACTTCTTCACTGTTTTTTGAAATACAAGGGTCAAGTGGTGCTTGAAGGCCAGGTTTTCAATTAGTTTTGAGTTATATAAATATTAACTAGGAATTCAGAAATATAGAGGACTTAATCATGTGTTTGAATAGCTTTTCCTATGGGACATTTTTATTGATGTATCTGACATCTTCTATGAGGTTTCATGAACTGATGTATGGCTACAAGCCACCAATCATAGACACGATTTCATCTATGAGGAGGCTCGTTTAACACAAGAAGTCACCTCCCTCGCAAGAAAAAAACCCTCCACATGTGTCAGAATCACAGAAACATAGAATGGTTAGAGTTGGAAGGGACCTTAAAGATCATCTCATTCCAACCCCCCTGCCATGGGCAGGGAGACCTCCCACTAGACCCAAGTTGCTCCAAACCCCATCCAACCTGGCCTTGAACACCTCCAGGGATGGGGCAGCCACAGCTTCTCTGGGCAACTTGTTCCAGTATCTCATCACTCTGGTGATAAAAATTTATTCTTTATATCTAATCAAAATCTATCCTCTTTTAGGTTGAAACTGTTGCCTGTCACTACAGATCCTGGTAAAAAGTCTCTGTCTTTCTTATAAGCCTCCTTTCAATATTGAAAGCCTGCAGTAAGGTCTCCCTTGAGCCTTCTCCGGGCTGCAAGAAAAATTCTCTCAACAGGACATCTTCAGAACTGTCCTTTCACAGGACATCTGTTCCAGGTGGATGCAGCTATCCGACCAATTCCTTACCCATCAAATAGTCCGTTCATCAAACCCATATCTCTCCATTTTAATGACAAAGATGTTGTGTGGGACTGTGTCAAAGGCCTTACCTGTAGATGAAATTCATTGGTGTTCCCTTATCCACCGATACAGTCAGTCCATTGTAGAAAGCCATCAGATTAATCAGGCACAATTTGCCTTTTGTGAAGCCATATTGGTTGTCTCTAATCACCTCCCTGTCATCTGGAAATAATGATTGTTTCATTTCTACATACCTTCTCAACATTCATTTAGAGAAGGTTGTGAAGTGTAAATTTGTTATTACTTCATTCATGTACTTATATAGAAAACTGTGTAAGGCAATTCCTTTAGTTTGTTTTGGGTTTTCTTCTTTTATGCAAGAAAAGCTATTTATTTGGGGATAATGTGTGGGGTTTTTGAGAAAATACTGTTTCACCAGTTTATTTGATTGAATTTTTTTAGCTTTAATTAGCTTCCAACTGAAATGTGAACATTTAGTTGCTAGAAAGCAAATAACAGAGCTCTTAATTTTCAGCCTTTTAGTGGGAAACATTTCACAATTAGTTGTAGTGCTGTCATGCTGCCTCTGTTCATAAAATTTTTTCTTTCTCTTAATTCCAAGGGTTGCATTTGCAAATAAAACTGTGTGAGAATTGCTCAACTGGATCAGTCAGCAGTCCCTTTTGCCCAATATTCAGTCTCTGAAAGAAGAGTGTAGCAGATGTTGATGGAAATAGCATCAGAAACAAGGCGAGTACAGATTAATATTATCCTACATATAAGACAGAGATTCAGACCTGCCCAAGAAGTTGATTGCATCTGAATCATAATAGTTCACAACTGCTGATATACCTTTTCCTGTGAATTTTCACTATCCCTTTTTGAGTCTATGCCTTCCATAACAGCCTCTGATGATGAGTTCCATGTCTGAATCATGCATTTTGTGTAAAACTATGTAAATTATTCATTTTATGTAAAACTGTGTAAAATTATTTTATTTATTTCCAGTCTACTGCCTGATCACTTAGGACTTTATGCCAAAGTTAGGTACAAACTTACACAGAAAAGGACCTACGTTCAACTGTATGCGGGAAAATACGTTGATTTTCGCCATTGCAAATTCTGCAGTGGGATTTTCTGTGAGTTTATGTACAGCTGTTGTGCACAAAATGTGTTTAAAATTAGTCTTTTATGTCATGCTTTCTCACCCACTCTTGTGCCTTTGTGTCATTCCTCATAATTCTCAGAATATTTTAGGAAATGTAGAAATGATCTGTTAAGCTCTGTAGCCTACCTTTTGGGGACAAAATACATTAGCTCCATTAGTCAAATATTTCTCACTTTCAGTAGTCTTTTTCCCATCAACCTTTTTTTTCCGATGTCTTATACTCCATTGCAAGGGTTTAGGCTAGATGGTCTGTAAAGGTCTATTCCCACCCAAACCATTCTGTGATTGTATGTTATTCTTGCAATTTCACAGTCTTATCCTGGCATATAAATGGTTTTAACGTTCACTCTCCTTCTCTCCCCTTCAAGTTGCCATTAATGTGTTTTTTAGTCAGCATATTTTGTCCTGTTTGTCTGGACAGACAAAGTAACATTGATCTGCCTACGCACCTTTAAGTCATTGTGGTGAGGATACATCAGGCTTACTATACACATATATGCTCTATGCACATAGAGCAGTGCTGCTCATGGCAAGATTTCATTAAATGAACTGGCATCCTGGCAAGTCTGGAAGAGTTGTAAATACTGGAAATGTCCTGGAGATTATTTGGCACCCCTGAGGCTTGCTTACCCTTCCCTATTTGACTTGTGAATGATATCTAACCCATGCGGGCAATTTATAATTTAACTTTATAGTTCCATTTGGATTATATTCTTATACAAGTATGGAAATGCAAATGTGACACTCTTAATTCTAAGGGTTAGCCGGTCTGTCTCCTGTATAAATGGAAGTAGCTGGGGAACTGCTTTGTCTTATGCTTTTTTTGTAAATGGTTCATAAACAATTTACAAAACCAAAAGTGCCAAAGTTTTCTTCTGGACTTGATGTCTGCTTAGAGTTCAGATTATGGAGCAATTTCTCTCTAAGCAGGGACATTAACACATCTCCCTCTTCCATTACGCTGCCTGTTTTCACAAAGCATTTAAGAATACGTTTCTGACTTTTGTCTCTCCGCTAAATTTTCCTGAAATTGGCCCATATTCAAAATACGACTGAAGTGAGTATGAACAACAGTGTTACTTACAGATTACTTTGAAGTTGAGCTCCTGGTCCATGTCTGAACAGTATAAATTAAGAGTCTGAGTTGGTATAACTGGCCTGGGTTAAAATTTAATGGGAAAGAACTCTGTGCAAATCTTTTATCAAATCATGCAATTGAAGCTGTGTTACTATATGAATAATAGGACTAAAACCTATTCTTATTCCCCACTGAAATCCATATCCCAAAGCTGTGTAGCTCTATGTGGAAAAGACAGCTTGGGAACCTTACACACATAGGTCAAAAAGATGAAAAGAAGGGGGAAAATCAACCACGAATAAAATTGACAAGACAATTTTTCAGCAGAAAGTGCAATTTAATCTCAACATTTCAAAGTAATGTGCCCTGCTTCAGTGGCATTTTTAACATAAAAATGATAAAATGAACCATCATCACTTCATCTTTTAGTTTTGAAAAATTCAAAATGTTTTCTTTTCAATAAAGCAAGAATACTCCCTTTAAATGAATATCTTAACATTACCATTGTATGTAGTCCTTTCTATTGTGCAGAAAGTATTAAATAAAGTATGCTGTACAATAATATTTTTACACTAATGAAACAATAGTTGATGACACTAAACAGCATTTTTTTTTATCTCATCCTATGGGGAAAACTACATCTTTTTTCATTTTTTTAAGAAATCAAACTTTGCCATCTTGAAATTCTGGACAAAAAGGTGTGGTTTTTTTGATTTGTTCTTGGTGCTGGACAGATATGAACTAATATGTTTCTAGAGAATACAAAGCAGAAGAAGAAGGACTTAGGATAATAACCATGTAATGTACCATAGCTAATATTTGTCTTTTCTTTGTGAGCCGTCATGAATTCATGGTTGTTGCGGTGTTATTTCTACCACATTGTATGTGTGGCCCTCAAGAAAGTTTTCTCTCGTGTAGAAAGCAGACCTGAAACCAGAAGCACCAATGGAGCAGCTCCCTGGAGTGTGTTAGGCTGCAAATTATCAACGTGACACCTGAGCAGCTGCCTCTTAGAAGGATGCTGCAAGAAATGTGGCACATTAAGGGTATTTAAAACTTTCTCCGAGATTATTCTTTCAAGGGATATAAATACAGCCAGTGTGACAGGAAAACACATTCTCTGCATCCAAGGTCCTTTGAAATTAAGTGCCTTTTCATTAACTTAGCTGACTTCAGCTCAGGATCAGCCACGCAAAAGGTGTTTCTCCTTCTATGGAAGGAGCAGAAAGCTCAACCAGAAGCAGTGGAGGGTTAATGCAACATGGGCTGGGCTCCTTTGCTTCTCTACAGAAAGCAAGAAAGTAAAGACATTTCACATAATGTATTTTCATTGTGCACCCAGACTGCTCTCCAGCCCCCTCCCTTCCTTCTGCCCCTGTTAATCTAAACTAATAGGCAATGTAATCAAAATATGACCCCTACTAACATGTTCCCAGCAGTTTAAGGAGGAAAATTAAGCAGCAACAGTTTGTTTTTCTGGCTGTGTTTGAACAGCAAGCTATGTCTTTAAAAATAAAATAATGCAGCTTCAGGCTGTTTGTCTGGACATGATTGGAGCCGGGGGATTTGTATGAGTACCCACAGTTATAAATAAATGTACTGAGTTTTCAACACATGTCAGATTTTGTAGTCATATAACAGATCCCAGAGCTCTTAGATAAGAAGGATGTTCTGATAACTAGGGGTCTCACTGTATTTTCAATTTTGCCCTTATTATTTGTAGAGAAAATCCAAAGGAGACAATTGCAATAAACATGATGAAAAGTTCATTGAGATATGAGTGAAACCAGCCTCTGAGTAGGCTGGGTATTTAACTAATGCTGCAAGAGATAAATGTGGAGAGTCCACTGGGTGAGAAGGTGGGCATAATTGCTAGGAATTATGAGTATTTTAAGACGACTGACAGTGCTGGCACACGTAGTTCTGCTTTCACAGTATGCAGACCTTGCCTTGCAGTCTCAGAGCTTCCTGGCCAGCTGCCAAAAATAAGTGCTGTCATGGAAGAGACTTTTTTACATATTTCACTTAAGAAGAAGAAAAGTGAATAGCTGACTCTGCTGTTTTAAACCTAACAGTACATATTGGACATAAATTAATATTGGAAGGAGGGATGCAAGGACGAGCTCACAGAATCAATGATTGTTTTGCAAATGAGTCTTTCAGGATGGTGGAGACATAGCTGGAAATTCACCTAGTAAAGTGTCTAAAGCTCTTGTGATTAAGGCAGTGAGATGGAAGGTGAATATACTACAGTAGCCACAGAGAGCATTAAGTGTCTTTGTGTTGCTTAACTGCTCCAGGGTTCTCTTCTGCAGCCATGGAGAGCAATGAATGCCTCCCTGTACAGAAGACAGATGCCTTCCAAAGTCTTGAGGACACTTCCACACTTTATTTTTCAAGTGACGCTGTCTAAAGGCAACAAACAGTCATGTAAGGGAGAAAATAAGTACTGCAAGGTCCTCTTCTGATGAACTCAGACAATTACTTTTCTATTCATTTATGTACTGTAAAAAGATACTCATTTGGAAGTGAAAAAAAGATGACAAAATATTGTATCTATCATCCCACTGTAATTAGAAACACTGTAGAATCAAAGCCAAAGTCTTTGATTCAGTCATCTCTGATTAGACTGCTGGGAGGGGGCAGGATCATACATCCCCTCTCTGCTTCGGTATGTGAGATCCTTTATGGTGTTGTTCTAGCTAATACCCAGCCTGCCTTTCCATCCAAGTCAAAGCAGTACTGAAGAAGTTGTTTAACAGGGCAGTACACCCTATTAAAGAGGCAGAAATATGCATAAATACTTTCCAAGAGGCATTTAGTCCTCAATAAACAGGAAATTGGGGTGGTCAGAGTGCATGGGACAGAGCTCTCGTTCTCTCTGATCAGGGACACTGAAGACCTGTCTGCGTTACATTATGGGAGGCTGACCTGAAGGACAAAGGAGTCCAGGTGAGCTGATTAAACTCTTAGGTCAACCTCTTAAAAGTACAGAAGCTGTCCAAACCAATGTGAGAGAAAACAAACTGGCATAGCAGAAAGCTGGGCAAGTAACTCTTGACAGAACACAAACAAAACACAGAAACGAAGCAGATATGAGGTGGAAGAGGGGCCGTGCAAGTAGGGAGGAACATACTAACATCACCTAAGGCTGGGAAGAAAACCAAAGCTTGATGAGAGCTGAGACATCCTTGAAGATTTTGAAACCACATTGGACAAGCAACCTGATGCAGACGTCAAGAGAGTTCTGCTTCGAGCAGGAGGTTAGGTTAGAAACCGCCAGAGATCCCTTTCAACTGAAATTGTTCTATAGTGGTTCCATAATATTATAACTCCAGTGCTATGTCCTGCTTATGAGTGGAAAAGCTGAAAAGGGATGTTCAGAGTTTAAGTTTTCCTCTTGTAAGACCAAATTAGATCTTAAAAAGATTTTACTTGTTGTAGGAAGCATCCAAACAATTAAACTTCCATTAAAATCTCAGTCAGTAATAACCATTCTAAGGTTGTGGAGTCTCCTTCTCTGGAGATATTCAAAACCTGTCTGGATGTGTTCCTGTCCAACCTGCTCTATGTTGGACTAGATGATCTCCGAAGGTCCCTCCCATTGCCTACCATTCTATGATTCTGTGATTCTGTGACTTTCTCTGTCTTCAGCTCCTCCTAAGAACAATCTCTGTGCTTGACCATATGTGTACTCACAGGAATGGAGGGTGCACACAAGCTATGAAACTCTATTGTTTGCATCCCCTTCCAGACTTGCTCTTCAAGGCAATAGCCTCACATATAACACAACTCCGTGTTAGTGCTTGCTCTTGGTTTTGTAAGCATGTAGGAACACCATAAAATTACTTGAAAAATGCATTCAAATGGTGGAAGGGAGTATGCATGTTTTATACATTCTCTCAGGGGAATAGAAGACCGACTATAACACTCTCAATCATTACTCTCTTCTTCCACAAAATAATCAGAAGACTTTCCCCGTCAGCATTTCATTCATCTTATATTAGGTATCTATCTTTCAGTTTATTGGTGAAATGTGCTATTAAGAGGAGGAAAAAGGGTTTTTTTCAGTAACCAGTAGGAAGAAGGAAGATGCAGATACACACAGACACAAACACGTAAAGCTCCAGGAGGAAGAATCAATTCATAGTGAAGACCATTTGCTCATCCATCTATGTTTGCTAGGTAATTTAGGCCTTGAAAGCGATACAGTTAACACACTGAAACGGCATTACTTGTTACTTTTCAAGGTGAATAATGTGGCCTTCTAAGGCCAGGATCATTATCTCTCTGAGCCTGCTTTTGGCAAGGTAGAGGAAAGAAATATAGTGTCTATCTAAGAAGACCAATATTTTCAATTCAGATGTGTTTTGTATGAAACAGAAGCTCAGTAATTTATGGGGCATGGCATCATTTCCAGCACGTCTTTTATAATATTTGCTTGGGGCTGGCAGAAAAACTAATACTGTTGAGCCAAACCCCTAGAATCGGACGTGTTAATCACAGCAATGGTTACACTTTTCCACATCAATCATATGATATCCACTAAGGATAAGAGGCAATAGCAAAAACAAAGGAGTCCAAGTCAGAGCCAGGATGATGGTGTTAGAGCTGAGCATTCCATTTGACCGTTGTTCAGAAGGTCATATTCAAACTGCCTGAATTCTGTCTGAGCAGGATTCATCCACACTAAATTCAGATGCCTACATT
>VXBO01002735.1:57729-77138 GCA_013400135.1 Rhinoptilus africanus
TGTAGACATGTTTCAATAATTCTTCAGATGGATTACACCTTCTTACTCACTAGAGGCATTACCACATCTCATGTCAATGTTTTTCTGTCTTGAGTAGCAGACAGCCTGATTTACCCAGCACTTTCTTACTTTGTCATTGTTGTCACCAATGTTAAGTTAAATGGCAATCCAAATGTGACACAAAGTAGTTCTGACCAATGAGATTTTGACTTTTCCCTTGCTGGGTTATAAATAGGAACCATTTCCTTATTTGCTGGAATGTAAAATAGTTGGGTCATCTGGAGTAGAAAAGATCCTAACAGCAGAATTATCATTCTTGCATGTGAGTAAGGATAAAGATCTAGAAAAAGTCTGAGGCCCCTTTGTTCCTCACATTCCTTTTGTACTAGAAAGCAATGAGACTGAACCAGCATCATGACAGTATCATTGAAGAAATGATACAGATCCAGAAGAGAAACAAATTATTACTATAGAAGCAATACTATTTTATGTATTTCGTAACTACTGAGTGCTTGACTATTGGCCTTGACATTCCTTTACAATAGGGCTACAATAAAATTTATTTTCATAAAAAAACAATCAATAAACAAAATAAGTGTATAGGATAAAGAGTTTTGCAGCCATTCCAAGCATTGCAGGAGTCATCAACGATCTTTACGTACTTTGTTCCCCAGCAAAATCATCTTTCCTTCAAGCCAATGGAATAGTTACTCTCTATCTTCACTGGTGACATGCTAATATAAGCCCATTTTACTGTAAATTACATCAAGCCCATCTTACTCTCCCAGAATCTTTCCCTTCATCAGTCCTCTTCTGCCTTTAAGTCTATCCCTACCTCAGGCTATCATCTCCTCTTCTTTT
This sequence comes from Rhinoptilus africanus, assembly GCA_013400135.1. Classification (NCBI taxonomy): domain Eukaryota; kingdom Metazoa; phylum Chordata; class Aves; order Charadriiformes; family Glareolidae; genus Rhinoptilus; species Rhinoptilus africanus. The sequence goes on from VXBO01002735.1 coordinate 58,591, forward strand.
GTCTCAGTACCTACTTATTAACGCCCTTTCCCTCATCTCCCTTGCCTGGAGTATAACTTCTAATTCTGTACATTTTTATCTAAAGAGTTATAATTGAGTATGTTTGACCATTCATATTCTGAGAACTAGAAGCAAACCTCTGACAGAGGTGACCCTCTAGGTTTCAAGTCCTCCCTCAAAAGAGTGGAAGAGTTAAAACCTCTAAATCAAATCATATCTGTGCAAATCAGAACATCTTACTATATATTTCTTAACAGAGATACATTAGTAGTATTCCATAATCCTTTTCTTAGGAAAAGATTATTTAATTGAGTATGGCAATTTTTTTACAGAAAGCTAAAGAGAGGTTCCAAAACTGAGAAATCATAGTTCTATGTGACACTACTTGTGCCCTGACTGGAATTAAATATATCAGCACTTGAGCTATTCAAGTTCTGCTCCTGAAGCTGTCTCATGTGCTGCCAAGGTGACGATTGTTAAACCCAATTCCCAGCTGCCAAAAAACCTAAGCGAACAAGAATCTACTACTGTGGATGTGATTGATTTTCTTGAGATTTAGCTGCATGCTCAAATCTTGCGCAGTCCCACAGAGGATTGCTGGATTTACTGCGAATCACTGCTGTAGACCATCTTAAAACCACTTCTGTAGCTATTTCAGCCCTGAATCCTCCTTCACATGTGATACCTACCATGTAGTTTTCAGTCATATGACAGTTTTGGGGTGTGGTTTGTAATGTCAGGAATATTAAGTACTTTACTCCAATATTGTGTCTCCATAGGAAAGGAATTATTATTGCAATGGAGTTGGATTCAGCTTTAAAACTGGGTAATTTGGGATTTTTGAGGCAAGCCAAACTATCGTCCTAGCTTCACAACTGCCATTTCAATGCTCTATTGAGGTGGAAAAGGGCTGAAAAGAGCCTGTGTCTTTTTACCCCTCTTCCACACAGCGTGCATTGCATACAGAAATTCACTTTGCATTCAGCTCAAACTTGTCACTCTGAAAGGACTGTGTCAGCAGCCTTAATTGCTTGGCTGGTGCCACAAGACTGATGGATTGTAGGCTTCTGCATTTCTAGAGGAAGGATGAGAACAGATGGGATTTTGCCAATTTAAACTTCTGTACATGTTTAATGTCCTATTTATCTCTTCCACTGAGCCTGAAATGGTAATAAATGAACTAGATTTTTACTGGAATGTGTGAATGTCATGATAAGTGTTTGTGAAGAACAAAAAGCTCTATTAGTCTACATTGACCTGCAAATAAACAACAGGCTGTGAGGAGTGGTTACCCACTTACTAATTTGCCTAATGTCCTTTTAATGAGAAGGCTTATGGCTGTACGGTAAATACACTGGTCTAGCACCCTAGAGACTTCTATTCATGTTATTTCCTGAAACTTTGATACACCTCCTATTGTTTCTGTTCCTCTATTTTTCACTCAAATGAACCTAACAGTTCATCCAAGCAATTCTTAAACTATTTTAGGGGCCAGAATACAAGTATTAGAATACTAAAACATTCTTTTTACAAGTCGAAGAACCTCAGTGTTCCATTGATCTACCTACCGAGTCGTTTCCCTATCTAAATCTAAATCTAAATCTAAATCTAAATCTAAATCTAAATCTAAATCTAAATCTAAATCTAAATCTAAATCTAAATCTAAATCTAAATCTAAATCTAAATCTAAATCTAATCTAAAGCTAAAGCTAAATCTGACTCTAAAAGTAATTCTAATTCTAGTTCTAAATCTCTATCTACTGAGTTTCTGTACCTAAAATGTATTTCACACTTCATATAGAAATGCAACCTATTTTTGCTGCTGCAGAGATTATGACTTAGTAGGGCTCAGAGCTGTAAAAACCATAACACAGTGGAATCATTATCTGTGAAAACAAGAAGAGCAAGCTGTACACACCAGGAAGACAAGGAAGGAAACAGTTTGTGTTACTTTTAAATATTCCAGCTCTATCTGCAACACACTTAATGTTTAGCATGAGTACTTTCTGCTATTATGTTGTTCGTTTATTCTATCTTAAATCCCTCGGACATGGAAATCACGATAGTATTATTGCTCTGGTATGACTGGGTAAGAAATTTATGGGAAACCACCCTCCTGTTCAGTCTATGAGACCATCTTCAAGAATTGTAAACTCAATTACTTCTGAGAAGGAATAAAAGAAACTGGGAAAACAGCTTTACGTTAAGTTTTCAAATCTGAAAATATTTGGATGAATTCCAGATGAAATTTTAAGGAGAGAAATATTTTCAACATTGGACATGTTCATAAGCAAAGTGTAGCCTATATCATATATTTAAGGTTTTATGAAAGAATTATTGCTGGTATTGCAGTGTTTGAACACTATAGGCAAACACAGGGACACCCGAATTACACCATTGGTCTCTTCTACTGAAAGTTCCACATTTTTTTCACTATTACTTACTTTTTACCTAAACTAAGATCAGCAGCTTTTGAATCTCTGAAAACAAACAAAACAACAAGAACAAAAAAGCGCCCTTTTTAGATGCCTTGATTAAGTTATGCAAATTGTTGGCTGAAATAATTTAACTAAGACCGACCATACAGTCAAAAAGTGACACTTTCAGGAGCGGGTAAATCTCCTAAATCCCCCAGTTTAGTTCCCCCTTCTCCACACAGCTGGACAGTTTTAAAAAACAGCATCCAAATTACCTCAACAGGTCATTTGTTCCCCCAGGCCTTATTGAGCACCTTTGTCGATGATTTAGTGCCTGAACACTAAACCAACTACACTTAGCAGGAGCAAAATATCTGCAAATAAATTAGAATAGCAAGTTCCAGTTAGTTTCCAAATAGAGTCTTGGATTAAATGGTTTCTATTTAAGCTGCTGCAATACCAAACTCTTTTATGCAAAATTGTAAAGGCTAATAGATTCAACAGGCTTTAAACTAAAGAGAGAAAAGGAAGAAAAGAAGTGTTTTTTTCAGCTGGGATAAAATGACTTGTATTTCAAACATCCATGTACAAAATACACTTATCCTTTTTCCTTTGCTTTCAGAACAAGGTAGGTATTAGCACATATGCTAATGGATGAGGACAAAAAAAGAGTAAAGAGAGCTAAAACTCTTACTAAATGATAGAGATGTTGATCTAGAGGTCACTGATTTAATCTGTTTGAATGATTGTTATAAATAGAATGTCAGTTTATAGGTAGGTACAATTTTTCTCAGAGAGATAGGGCTAGAAGGAGAGCTAGAAGGATGACAAGGTATGACAGTAGCATTTAATATATCACAAAATAACATCTTCACAATGAGGACTGTTGAGGAAAAAACACTGGAAGGAGGAACATAAAAGAAAGCCTTGAGCTTCTCTCTTTCTTTGAAGAGCTTGGAGAAAAAGGGGCTGCAGCATTATATCTACACCACATTTGCAATGTCTAGAATTTATGGTGGGCTTTCAAATGAATCTGAATTCATTAGAATATCAGTGGCTGCTGAGATTTTATGTTTGATTGGTTGTAATTTTTTATAAGGTCACAGGTAGTGTAAATTGATAACTATCGGACTACACCAGTTGACAGGGTGGCATGAAGTTAAAAACATAACCAAGAAATGCAGAATTTTGTAGCAATTGGTATTCTTAAATGTTAGACATAGGACAATTTGGACAAGTAGAACTTGTGCAGTCCATGAAACTGATACACACAGAACTGACGTAGTTCATTGACGCCGTACAACCAAGTTACACGGTGAGTCAGACACTGGTTCTTTGGGTGTTAAAATTTATCAAAATGTTTTTAAAGTCAAAGAAGACCTAAAAGTCAGAGATCACATACTCAGATTACTTATATAATGTGGGTCTCTATCCAACAACCTGTGCTGGGGAAACTGTTACCACACAGAGTATTATTCATATACAGATGATTCCCATTTAACTTTCAGTACCTAACTAAATTACCTAGTGAGCAGAGATAGTGGCCTACGCTCTGTCTAAATTCAAAATAGATGAATCTTCACTTCAGAGCGTTTCATACCTTGGGTAGCTTCAATTGCCCGTGGGCATTATCCAAATCTATCGCTAATGACTGGAAAGGAAACAAAAGGGAAGGAATTCTAAGGATAGGCAAATAAAAATTTCAACATTTTCCTCAGTAGTTTGTTGTATCATCTGAAGCTCATGATTAATTTCTGTTTGTTATTTGTCCTCAAATTCCAAATTTTGGACCTTGTGAAATCAAGGACAATGCATTGAGTGTAAAATGGGAGCTTGGAGCATGCAAGAGGACTAACGCAAAGGCCAAGTCAGGACCTCATGGCCAGTGATATTGTTGCCAGCAAAGTGCATAGGTTTCTAAGATGAAGCCATTCATCAGCAAAAATCACCAGTGTAATTAGAGCAGCAATGCAGAAAAGACCATTTATGCCTGTATAAATTCAATACCGCTGTATAAATGCAGTGATCCTGACTGCTAAAAGTGGAGAGATTTTAGAGATAAATCAGGAAATGCTGTCATCTGAGGAATGCCTCCATGGTCACTGGCACAGTGCTAAGATATCAAGAATTAAAATAGTAAAAATTATATATACCTTTGCCATTAACAGAAAGTGTCCACTAAAATATATTTTACATAGTTAAATGAAAATATATTGCTACTAACTTCAAAAGAAAGGATAAAACCTGAGGGTGAAATTCATCCCATATAATTTTATTTGCACTAATTATTTTCAGACTCAGATAGAGTATCTGAGGTGTTGGGCTGTCATCTATTTGGGTGACTGATAACGTGTGATGAGGCAGACCAATCACTTCATCTAGACAGTGACTATCAAAATCAGTGCAAGATCAGGTACTTTAGGGACATAAATCACTAATGAGGGAGTGCATGAGAATAATACAAGAACAGAAGAGGAACTAACACTCTTGAATTAATTGCTGGCTCATGATAATCCTTTACTCTGTAGACAATAATGAGGAAAGAAAATAAATAAAGGGGAATTTTATGACCAACGGCAACATAACTTTCCAATGGCTTGTTTTATCAGTTGGCAGGAAAATCTTTGCAGAGAAAAGGCTCATTTTTTAATTTGAAATTAGGACACAATACAAAAAATATGTTAGTAACTGCAAGTGACAGAAAAAAAAGATCAGATCTCAAACCTCAGAATTCACAAATAGGCCTTGGAGTGTTGAATAAGTTTTCTTGATGTTCAAACTTCTGGGGTCAATTAAAAGATGAAGTCAGTTTTTGGATTTTTTTTCTTTGACAAGGTAATTGTATACTCTAACAGTCTCTAGGTAAATGTATGGAAGTTATCCTATAAAAAAAGCTGTGTAGAAGAGAGAAGGTGCCCATGCACTTCTTGATGTTGCTTGAACAGAGTGGAAGGATACGAGGAGTTGTACTGGCATTCTTGTTCATTGGAAATTTGTAGCTCAGCTCTTCAACTGGAGAAACCTATTTGCTGAAACTGCATATGCTTGTGCAAGATTTGCACACCTTTTTGTGGGTCATTGAGCATTGGCTGATGAATGTGAATTTTAATGTAGTAAGGTCCCTTATTCCCTTACATAATTTTTATTTTCAAAATGAAAATCTGAAACAGCATGTGCTATCTGCCTGTTAGCAAAGGCAAGGATTGGATAGTAACGAAAAAGACTAAGCAAACCTACAGTTCTGCTATCAATGCTTCTTATTTAGTCATGAGTTCAAGCAACTGTTACTCCAGAGCTCCTAAATACATGTTAGGATGCAGCTTTGTTTCAAGTAACTTCATCAGTCTGATTTAGATGTCTAAACTATCTATTTATTTTGGTCCCTTTCTAGCACTGGAGAGACATGTCTGCTGGGTGATTCATCCCACTTATGTTAGACAACTATCTTAGATTGGGATGAGTCACCCTCTGGAACTACCAAACTACCAGTCCCTCCTGTGTCATCACTGTCTAAGTCTGAATAACTAGTTAAGAATTGTTGTCTACTTAGAGGGGAACTTTTACAGACTGTAGCCATGTGTTATTCTTCTATTGCCTGCAGTTCTTCTAGGTTGATACGGATTACAGCAACTGCGAAGATCTTTGTTTTCCCCTATCCTCTCTCATCCTCTCCTTAGAAATAACATGACTGACCATGTGTGGTAGCACCTGACAGCTCACCAGAAAGGAAATCAGCAGACCTTGTTTGCATGCTCACTCAGAGGTAAATTACCAGATGCCTGAAGTGAAACAGGGTCTACCAGGTCTTACAGCTGATCCCAAATAATTTTCCCCTTCTGTTTTCTTGGAAGAAAATTATGATTGGAAATCCTGGAGAAAAAAAGTTTCACCTTAATTCCCCTTATGCATCACTAATCAAACTTCCCGTTTATGTCTTACCACAGTGCTTTATGCTATTCTGGATGAAAAATTCAGTACAGTGTCCACAGTTAAAATTAGAATTTCACCCCTTTACTGAGACTATCAAGAACAAAATATTTGAGTTAATTTTAAGGACAAATAAAATTTTAAAGGAAAAATATTTAAATATCTTAATTTAAATTATAATTTGCAGTAGAAAACTAGTAGCTGATCAGCCTTCATGCAGAGTTAGGAGGCACTCCACTTAACACTAAGTTTACTAGATTGTTTTCCACCTCCTCTGATTTTAGACTCAGTTTGGCCTAAAAGGGCATAGGACAAGCATTTCTCAGGCTTTTGTTTAATCAAGAAAACTTGAGATTGATCAAATGCTTTAACAGATTTGCATAATTTTGTCCTTTATAGATAATGGCAATGACACTTCTGTCGTGATTCTCGATTCTTTAATATGCTTCAATTTCTCATTTAATATGAAGGTCAATTAAGAAATAAGTATGACTAAAACAGGTATAAGAAAATATTCCTAGCCTCCATCTATCCCCTAGATTTAAGTAGGAGAGAACACTAATTTTAGACTAGAAATTATTTATACATTTTACATGGTTTCCTATTAATCAGCATCAGAACGAGAGCAATTTGCAAAATTCATGTGGCATGTATTAAACATTTTCTTCTAAGTAAGTAAATGAAAGAGATTTACTAATTCTGGTAGGCACTTCATGAATTGGTAATGGGTGAGAGATACTAAACACAGAGGGACATATTAAATCTGTACAAAATGCAAAATACTCCTCAGATCTCTGCTAAATTCATTTAATCACTTTTTGCATGTTTTTAAGGCCCATTAGATTTTATAAATATTGATACAATGTAGTGAAAGACAACTATTTGCAAAGAGAGGACAAGCATAGCAGAGAAATATCGTTCAGCATGACCACAGTGTCTGCACTGGAATTAGACTTTGGGACATTCCTTGTTTTCATTGTGACTTTAAATCTGGCTGAAAAGGCCAGTGTTGCTAAATACTTTATTCTGTGGGGCTGGAGGGGGATGCTTATTTTAGAAATACCTAGAATTTAAATAGCATTTTTGTCTCTTTATAAGCTATATTAGCTTACGGATACCCAAATTAAATCCCTTCAGACAAATATTAGAAAGTGTTTCCGAGCTGGTAAGCAGCACTGAGTAATGGTTTAAAAGAGAGTTTTCTAGCTTTTTGGACCAGCACCATCAACTGTCAAGATTCCTGCTGGATAAATATGATTTTTTGACATAAAAGGTTCAGTTAGAGAACTTGTTAATGTTTCTACCCCTTATTGTTCTGCACCCACAGAATGCACATTATGGCCTCATCTACCATGGGTGGTCAGTAAAACATGGTGCTTGAATCATGCCTTGTCCTGTCTGTGCATTTGTTGTACCCTGGGGTAGTCAACAGTTTTCATTTGTTTTCAGAAATCCACATGCAGTTGATGGTCTTACTTTAGTAACCTCCCTTTGCTCTCTGATCAAGTTCTCATTTTGCCAGGAAGAAGTTCATCTACTCTTATTATGTTACCTTTTATATTGCCGTAGCAACCAAAAAAAGGGTCAGAGACAGAAACCAGTAATAAGAAACATAGTCATGGGTAGGTCAACAGCACTGGCTCCGAGTGTGTCTGTGGATGCCAGTGCAATACAGCTGATAAACAAGGTGGGCTTTAATTGAAAAGACTCAATGGCAATGAAGAGAGAAGGAACCTTTAGGTGGGTTTATAACTGAAGAAAGGCCTATGTCATGCATAAAAGCAAACCTTAGCTGTATGATGTTCACAGCTTGTTCTTCAGAGAGACAGACAAAACCTTTCTGATGAAACCCATATACTGGGAAGTCCTCACTTGAGCAACTTCAAAAACTGGATTTCAAATGCACAAAACAAAACAAATCTGGGTTCTACCCAAGCCTATAACAAAATTCCCACAGATTTTGATCCAGTTCCAAATTCATTAGAAAACATGGCATAGTTTTCAGTTCTCCTGACTAGAAAAAAATTAAACTCTATGTCCATTTGGGCCAAGTGGGGACTTCAACACAGATGGAGATGAAAACTCGGTTCTTGCAAAGGTAGTGAGAGTTTATTCCTGCACACAACAAATGTAATAAAAGAAAGGTTGACTTGCATCTTTACTGGAGGAAGGTAAGGGTGTTATTGCTTCCAGCTGTCTCCCCGTCTTTTCCTCCATCCCAGTGGATGGATAGCTGAGCTACTGGTAAGCCTGTGCTGCCACAAGCTATAGTACAGTTTTTCAACATAAACCAAAATCAGAGGAGGTTTCCTGGAATTCCCTCTGGCATCTGAAGCCACTTGGAAATGACTGAGCTGCATTGCACAGAGGGAGGGAAGGATGGATGACTGGAGGGTTGCTTCCCATTAAGCCATCCTGTGATATGCCTCCCTCCTTGTCAGACCCTCACATTGCTTTGTGGGAATGGCCATGCAATGCTTTAGGAAAACGCTAGCTTTGGGAGAACAAACAAACAAACAAACAAACAAACAAATAAAAGCCTGTTTCCCCTTTGCTTATAGTCTCCAAACTTATTTAGCTTTAGCTGGCAAGGAATGGACTGAGTGTAAAATTCAGTTTTACTTCATGGTTCTCTTATTTGTTTTATACAGCTATGCAGTGCTGTGGTGCCAAAACATCATCCCAACTTATGCATTATTTACTAGTTAATATCTCAAAACAGATGTCTCTGAATAATTTTTTTTTTTTCTATTTGCTTGTCTGCCTGAGGGCCAAATCTGAGGAACAGAACATTTCCTTGGTAATCTGCAGTACACTCAAATCATGACATTGGCATTACCGAAAACCTGTCAGAGGTGGACCCTGGGACACTGAGAAATTGTAGCAGTATGCGTCTCTCCAAGTCTGTCAGTATTTCCCAGTTCAGGACTCTCTTGTGTCTCTGGCTTTTAATCAGATATTTTAGCTCTGCACACCTACTGATTTCAAGGATTATACATTTCTTGCAGACCTGTGTGGCAGAAAGTCCATGTGTCAAGAAATGGTCTGGCTGTATCAGAAAAAAAATATTCCCTGGAAGGAGGCAAGTACCCACAAGAGCAGTCACAACTCTGTAATTAGCCAAGTGGAAGATGCATTTAACCTATATATTTAACTATGTATTTAGAAGATATTGGCTTATTTCTGTGTTTTTCAAGCTGATACTGAGCAGTTCATAAAATATTGGGGTGGGGTCATAGAATAAGGAAATAGTTTGAGTTGGAAGGGATCTTTAAAAGTCATCGAGTCCAACCCCCCTGCAATGAGCAGGGACATCTTCAACTAGATCAGGTTGCTCAAAGCCCCGTCCAACCTGGCCTTGAATGTCTCCAGGGATGGGGAGGCCAATATCTCACTGAGGCAACCTGGACCACTCTCTCACCACCCTCACAGTCAAGAATTTCTTCCTAATATCTAATCTAAATCTCCCCTCTTTCAGTTTAAAACCATTACACCTTGTCCTATCACTACATTCCCTGATAAAGAGTCCCTCCCCATCTTTATTATAAGTCCCCTTTAAGGATTGAAAGGCCACTATAAGGTCTTCCTGGGCCTTCTCTTTTTCAGGCTGAACACCCCCAGCTCTCTCAGCCTGTCCTCACAGCAGAGGTGCTCCAGCCCTCTGATCATTTTTGTGGCCCTCCTCTGGACCTGTTCCAACAGGTCCATGTCTTTCCTGTGCTGTACTTTAGGTGGGGTGTCATCAGAGCAGAGTCAAGGGGCAGAATCACCTCCCTTGACCTGCTGGGAACCATCATTACTACATCCATTCTGCTTTGCCATTATGTTTATCCTGTAAGATCTTTATGTTTCTTCCGTGGGTAATTATATTGTATCGTGTTAGTGATCTTTCCATTAGGTACTGGTGAGATTTGTGGACTAGCAAAAAGTTTCATTGCAAGAACCATCACAAAGTTGAAATGTCCCCAAGAACCTGGTTCACAATCCTCTTCCAATCACAGGAATGATGTGCCTCTTAAGTCTTTGGAAAACATATGGGTGGCAGGGAAGCAAGTCCTCAGCTGGCAAGGGATAATTCTCAGGAAGACTTTGATGTTCAGGATCAAAGACATGAATAGGTTTGGCATTTCACTGGGGCCCAAAACACATTTGAGCTGTACCTTCATCTTGTTAATGAAGGGATGAATTCTGGTAATCGGACTTTCTCCGCAGGTAGAGGCTTTACCCTCAGCTTTAATGAACTGTAAGAAGCACATATGTAAGTCAGGATGCTGTAGTTCCTTATGACTACATCTGGAATTTCTGCCTAGATATGAATTAAAATTGACAGTTGTAGGGACTCTCTAAAGCAGTGCCAGAGAGAATCTAAGACTGGTCATTGGTAACTTGATTGCACGTATCAATTTTTCATGTATTTATTCAAATCTGAAAGTTTATTTGGAGGCCAAGAAACACAGAAGGTTTTTTCTTTGTATTTTTTTTCATTTATTCATTTTTTTTTAGCATCACTTACCTTGTGTTCTCATAGTCTTCACAGACAAAGTGGTTTTTGGTAGTCTTAAGTGAGTTTACTAGAAGGGTAAATTTCTTCAGCACAGTATCTACTTTCCAAACTCTCTAGTTTTATCTAAATGAAGCTTGAGATGAGATCTTTTGTGATATATTTTCACTTACATAAAAGAATTGAATCTATGCAAAACTTTGTCATTATATACAGTAAAGAGTTCTCCCAACCTGAGAACGTTGCAACCTGTGGAAAAGAAGGTCATAAGTGGGACAAAACAATTAGTCCCTATTTTAAAGAAGGAGTCTCAAGAAAGTCGTCACAAGAAGGCCGTGGCATCTCCCACGGCCTTCATGGGAGCTCATATTGTGTGTGGGAGAAAGAGGATGTACTGAGTGCTTGTAGGGAGCATAGAAGAGATTGCACTTTGATTTGGGTAGCAGTAGGAGGGCAGGGCTTATATTCTGGGTACTAGAAGGAGGAAAACACAAGCATCTACTGAAGAAAAAAAGAGGATGAAAATAACATGAAGATAGTAAAGACAGACGAGAAAAATATATACTTTAGGATCTACTGCTTTGGATACAGAAGAAAGCCTGAAGTGATTAATTCATGTGCCAGTAGTCACAAAGCAGATAGGAAGCAAGGTTAGGAATAATACTCTGCTGAGTCCACAGCCAGGGCTCTAACCACAAAGCCATTCTGCTCACAGCTGTGCTCTGCATCTCACAATTTGCATACCTTCCCTATAGATTTACTTGCCCCTGCAACACTTGGCAAAGCACACATTCTGAATTTCAGGGAAATTTGCAGAAGCAGCAAAACACAGCCATTTCAGAGCTTAATAGCTAGCTGGAAAGGGTGAAAAAAATGAAAAAAATAAAAAAGAAAAAGAAAAACACCAATGAGAGCACCTCATCACTAACAGCAAATTGTCTAATAAAGGAGTCAAGACCGAAGTTATCTAATTGTTCACAGATTTCTCATCCTTACCCCTGCCAACCTCTAATATACGTGCACCCCTAGCAACTACCCAGCAGTTATCCACAACATTCACAAAATTAAGCAAATTACAAATGGGCCCACTATGGGCAGCACATGCCAGGCTTGGTTCTCCAGTGAACCACATAATGCTCTGCATCATTTGGCTTCTCTCAGCAGGTACATTAATTAGGGTGTATGAACCTAATCAGTTGGAGTGAATGCACACCAGTAAGCATGCTTGGAAGAGTGGACACATTTGATTTTCATGAGAGATGAGGAGAAAAAGAAACCGACTGCTCTGCCTTGGTTTGTCTTCCCTCCAGCAACATCTATTCAAAATGTAATCCTGTCTGCAATCCCATACAAAGTGTCTCCCTAGTCTTCTCGTCTCCCTAGAGTTCTGTCTTTGTATCATGCATGTCCACATTAGGCAAAGATACCTAGAAGGGACCTGAAATAGAGTAAGGCCTTTTCTGAGAGAACTGCAGTAACTTTAGAGGATGTTGTTGTCTGTTCCAGGTTAGAAACTGGGGACTGAACCAACTAGAGGAAAAAATGGTCAAAAATATTGGAATAAAAAACCACCAGCTGAAACAAAACAGAGGTGTCTATGCTTCAAGGAATAGATTTCAATATCCCATCTCTGATGAGTCAGCTCAGCCTGGTCTGCCTCTAAAAAACACTTCTGGTTTGTTCCTGAGACAGGTATTAAAGATGCGCCTGGGAAACCTGAGCATCTAATGCTTCAGGTCTCTTTTGAGAATTGTATTGTTCTTACTTGACCTTACTAGTGAGTCCTCTCGCCCTTCCTCTTGCCTTTCATCCTTGCAGAAGGCCTAATGCCACCACAGAGAGAGCAAATGAATCAATCTCTGCCTTTAGCCCAGCTATATGAACAACAGAAAGCATTCCTGACAATACCTTTGCACTTATCACTTGGTCTTGAGTGACCATACTTCCAACTTCATATACAAGTGAAGTCGTCAGTTAGGGTGGCATTTCATCCACAGTGATGTATTTATTCACCCTGTGTGAATACTCATCCTTCTTTTCCAAAAAGGTTTACGAGTACTGGCTTTTGCAACTGGTACAGCTTGAGACAAAAAAGAAAAGGTATTTGTATCCTTATGTCACCTGCAAAATATAAGATAATATACTGAGAAGCTCCGAGGGATCAAGAGAACATATTCAGCATATGATGAATGTTTTTACTATATCATTTTATAACAATAGATGCATTGTCATCCTATCATCAACTAAAATCAACCAGATATTAACATGAGATGTTATAATCTTTGAAGCTCCCTAGATCTGTTTCCCAGGAGAAGTCTGAATTGTTTAGGGAACAAAAAGGCTGCTATTCCTTTCTGGGGACAGATAATTCAGTCACTCTGAACACCAAGATATCTCTGACTGAAGTTCAGAGGGGAATTTATGGATTGTCAGTATCTAAAGAAATAAATTGTAAATATCACATTCAGAACTTGCACCTGAATTGATGCAAAAGCTGGAAGGATGAAAGTTCATATGAGAAACCCTTATAACTATGAGCTAAAGTCCATGTCATCTATCTCTTTTTTTTTTTTNTGTTACTACAAACTCTTGTCTCCCCCGGGGTCTTTTTTTTTTTTTTTTTTTTTTTTTAATCTTGAAGTTAGGTGTTTACTGTTAGCTTGTCAACCAGAATCCTTCTATGGTCAATAGAGATGAATAGGCACCTACAGAGGGTGAATCATCCTATCTATCTTAGGCAGGGATGAATCATCCACTAGAAGTGCATTTCTTTCTCCGTCTTCGGTTTCAGATCTGAAGAGAAGTGTGAGCAACTGAAAGATGTGTTCAAGCTTTTCCAACTGCATAAAATGTCATAATAAAAATATTACCTCTCCTTACAAACTCTGTTTCGCTTATATCTTCGAACCATCATGACAGCCACAATAATGTTCTTCTCTGTAGAGAGAGTTCAGTTTAGCCTAAAGAATTATCTTCCTGGTAGATGAAGTTAGGTGACATGAATACCATACAAACTGTTTGCAAACTATTGTCTAAAAGTTATACATAATTTTTCAAAGGCTATGAAGGATGCTTTAATCACTTTTAAGTGTTTTTCAGATACATCAAATGTTTATCTGATTAGGAGATATGTAGTATTCTGTCTTTTAAAGTTGTCTCGGGTGCATTAACACTTCTTATCAAGCTTTGTATGCAATTGGCATGAGATTCAACCTGATTAAAAATAAAATATTTTGAAATACCTTTGCTTTGTTGTTCCTGTCTTCCCCCACAGAATTGATATTTTTTTTCTCTTCAGTTCTGAGTAAACAGTGTAAGAAATTCAGCTTTCTTGAAATATTATGTAGGGAAAGAATTTTCCAAAGAACCAACATTATGTCCAGACATATTCTTTAATTCGTTATCAACTCTCTCAATAAAACTGAAGAGAAAACAAAAGGATATGAAAGTTATCCTCAGCATGCTTAGAATAGAATGTGTTTCTTAGGGACATGGTTTAGAAGTGTTTTCTTGTCAGGGTAGGTTAATGGTTGGACTTGATGATCTTAAAGGTCCCTTCCAACCTCACCGATTCTATGATTTTATACATGGTCTAATTGAGTCAAATATTCTAAAGGGAAAATATCTTTTTTTTTTTGTTCCAGAAATATAAGAGAACATTTCTAAATTCTACTTTACATTGGAGCTCAAATCAGATGGTTGTTGCTCCTGACCATAAAAAACGTGAATCATGAAAATGTTCTCATGAGATTTAAAACTTGAGACTTTAAATCCCAAATGTCTTGACACATAAACAAGGCTTCATTAGGGAAAAGCAAGTCTTCAAATCCTTAATCTGCCTAAATGGGAATGTGTATGAAATTTTGGGGAAATATCTAATTTAGCCAATCAGAGTGAAATGATCCAAAATTTCAGATTATGGATTGATTTTTTAATTGTTTTTATAGTTTTTGTAGTTTATTGAAATTGTCCCTAAATACTGTTTGCATGCATGACCACAACAGAAACTAGCATGTAACTGAATTCTCTTTTGTGTCACCACATTTTCCAGTGTGGATTGAAGTTTTTAGCCATTTGCCTACGGTTATCAGTTGACCAGAAATCATAGGTCAGCTACTATTGTGAATGGCCAGAAAGACAGATTAGAATAGAACGAATCCAGAAACCCCAGAACATAGTAAGTCTAATGATCAAAGTTTCAGATCTGTTAAGCATATCCAGAGGAACTGCATGACACAAGTGCAAAGTGATTCACTGTAAAGTTATGAGATTGTTTCTTCAGTCTATTTTTTTTATCTACCATTAGACAAAAAATGAAGATAGTGTGTACTAGTAGTATATCTGAGTTTCTTTAGACTTGTTAATGAAAAGTGTGACAAGGTTCAGCTTGTGAAAAGTGACATGTTTCAACTGGCTCCATGGGTGTCATGTCAACACATACCAGCTCAAATTCTGGCATAACAAACACAGATATTAAGATATGACTTGTTCTTTCATGACAAAAGCCAGGATGCTAACCCGATGAAAAACTGTGGAACAGCCATTAAATAGAATTTTAGCACATTGGAAACCAAGAGACGACATTAAAAAGTTTAAGTGGACTAATTACTTGAATTACATTACATTACAAACCTAAGCTGAGTTTTACAGCCCTGTATTTCAGTCCTTGCTGTTTCTTGCTAATGAAGCTAGCTATAAAATGAAGAGGATGATGCTCTGCTTTTTATTGACCTGCCAAACATCAAGACTTTTTACAGCCCAGAGCAGAGACAGAATGCAGGGAAGGAGGACAGTTAACAAGCTCTGTGAAAACTTATGTTCTCCAAGCTGTAGGGAGAAGCAATATGTGTACACATCAGAAAAATTTGGCTCAGCTCACACTCAAACATGTCTGCCCCTTAATCCAGTAAATATGCAAGTCATGTATTGGCACTTGTCCCGATGCCAGATGGTTACAGGTGTGACAGCACTAAAAGTTTCATCGATGTGTTTTCTTAACAGTTGTCTTAAGGAAGGTTTTGTATGATTAAGTGGTGGGGCATTATGATTTCAAACTGAAGCAGGGTAGATTTAGACTGAATATTAGGAAGAAATTATTTACTGTGAGGGTGGTGAGACACTGGCCCAGGTTGCCCAGAGAAGCTGTGGCTGCCTCATCCCTGGAGGGGTTCAAGGCCAGGCTGGATGGGGCTTTGAGCAACCTGGTTGGTGGGAGGTGTCCCTGCCCAGGGCAGGGGGTTGGAACTACATGATCTTTAAGGTCCCTTCCAACCCGAACCATTCTATGATTCTATGATTCTATTACAGATTGCTATATTTGATAGTACAGACTATAGGAAGTTCTCTTTATCTCTGATACTGGCTCTGTGATATTATGATTCTCCTGCAGCACTATGGATCACTGTGCCTCTCCTACCATTCTGATGGTCACAGGATCATGTAAATAGAGCCACGGTACTAAAATCTGTTCCCCAAAGCATAAATGCATTTTTATCCAGCAATAGTATCCTTCCGAATTCCAGGGAGAAAAATTCTCCTTAGCATAATAAAGAGCAAATCAGGGCTTTAGAGAGTCCAGAGTCCTTTTGCTTAAGGGCAAGTGATAAACCTCATTCCTCAGGTTTTGAGCACTTTTAAAAAAGCAACTGCAGTAATAAGATCTTAGCTATCAGATGCAAGTATTGTTAAAATCCATGCCATCCATTAGCGAGTGAGGAGCTCCTTACAACAGGTTGATTACCACTGATGGATAGTTGGTACCACAGTGCTGGAATACACAACGTAAGAATATCCAAAGCTTCTTGCTCCAGTCTTCCTACAGAAAAGGTAAGCCTGTTAATTATTGTGTAATATTTTTGGTTTACTCTGCTAAACAGGCTTCAATTTTGTAAGCAGACTAATTAAAAAAAAATAGTAATAATGAAGCATCACTAGAGGAATAGATTTAAGTGTTAAGGAATTCACTGACTTCAGTGTGAGCATGCCGAGACACAGCCAGATCATTTTACTATCATGGCATTCATTAGCAGACTTGGATCATTGCTGGGTTTGCACGGATGGTGCATCATTTATGACACATTGTGCATGGTAACAAGAGTGCTTTTTTCTTCAGGAAACAGCTCAGGCACAGTGTAGCTGAGAGCAGTTTGCAGCCTGTAGTTTCTGGATGACATTTCTAACAATCTTAGAGAAAATGTCGTGTAACCTCCCCTTGACTTTTGCTGAGCTACAATCATTAGAAGTGCTGATGTTCCACAGGAAAAAAAAAAAAAAAATCTGTATATAAAAAAAAGACGAAATTGGCCTTTAAGGAAACCCTAAGAGAAATTCAAAGGTGATTTTCTTATTGTGATTTATCTGACCGTATCACAATTACATTTATGTATCTACTGTTTTTAAAAAGAACTCAGGGCACTGAATTTCACCATGCATTTGTCAAGAAAGTTTGGACCAGATAATCCTTAATGTCCCCTCCAACCTGGTATTTTATGATTCTATGATTCTGTGATTCAAAACCTACGTGATTCAAAAACTAAGACAGCCAAAACACTCCACTGGATGCTTCATAGTAACCACCTACTTAACTACAAGTTGGATATTGCAATATTGGAATTAGCACCTTGAAACAAAGTTCTTGCTCTATGGTTTACATTATGTTTTTCTTGCCTCACTTCCAAGTTTCTGACCATTCCTCAGTGGTTTAGCATAGATTCCAAGTTTATCCACTTGGCTTAGGAACAAATAAATCCTCTAGTGTTATATCAAAAACTTCAGATTTTACTCTGATGAGGAAAGGAAATGTTACTAGTCTTTTCGGAGAGTGGCAGAATTGAGGTTCAGACAGGCCAGGCACTCTTTAGAAGCTGACATCAGTGTTTTGAATTCAATGGGAAACACTCTTCATGCTGTCTCTCAAGCACTTAGGAGAAGGAAATTGCTGACCCCATATTCTATATGTGCACCATGCTTAGAGATTTCCTTTGTATTGGAGTGTTTCTTCTACACATAGAAATGTTGCTGGGCCATGTTCAGAGAGGTTTGTTTTCAACAGCACAGCATTAAATTAAATGTAGCACTGGGGTAATAATAATTTGGTTTTGTTCTCTTATTGACATTCTACTATTTCATTAAGTCAATATGAGATCAATGATACAGAAGAAATGGAGAGAACATCACAAGAGAAACAGCAGCCAAAAGAGCTTGTCCTGGAGAAGTAATGAGTGTAGAAAGCAGTGATAACTGTTCATCTTCCAGTAAGTTTTGGGAATCATGACCATGACATTCACTCTTGGATCTATAGGCTGCTCAGATGAAAGATCTAAATTGTTTATTAAAAATAGAGAAAGAAAGAGAAATTTTATTTCACACTCTCTTTGAATAGATGATTTAGGTTTGGGAAGGTATCCAAGACTTTGTGTGTCTTGCAGCCTTTGTGAAAAGGAATTTGCTCAAGACAGACTCTTTGTAGGATGAGAAGCAAAGCAATAGAATGGCTCGTGCAGTAAATTACGGAATGGTATGCAGAAATTATCAGAGGGATTAATATGGAATGGCTGCAAAAATGCACACAAATGTTATTTTTCTTCCTTGGACTGCAATGCATAGCATACAACAAGCCAGTCATGTTCTCATGTTCATTGTCTGCAGACAGTTAATTTAGTTCAAATGCCGAAAGTAAAAGGAACTTTAAAACTCCCCCCCCC
>VXBO01002735.1:87201-134285 GCA_013400135.1 Rhinoptilus africanus
GCTAATTTGGATTGAAGGAAGCTAACAAGACAAGGAGACCTTTCAACAGACATCCATGTGTCAATGGGCACAATATCCCTTGTGACCTTCTTTGAAATAGCCTGCACTATCACCATTCCTGAGCGAGGCAAAGGAGAAATAACTAATATATAAATAAAATAAATAAGAGTGATGTTGGGTCTCCTAACTTCTGTTTTTTCAGAATTACCTCTTGTCATCTGAATTTGGCCTTAGGCTTTTTTTCTATATATCACAAGACAGGAGCCAGATTAGACTATGAGAACTATCAAAAATGTTACTTTCTTGGTATCTGTTGGACTTCACTTCTGACTCCCTGGAAAGTTGCAAGGTGTTTTATTTTACACCAGTCAAAATCGTAACTCACCCATTAGTCTTCTTTTACCTGAATTGCTGGGTAATAGAGAGTGGTCAGAGAAGTTAGAGGCCTGGGAGAGGCAGAGGCAACAATTTCTGCTTTAGCTGTTGCTCCTTACTTGCTGCATAACCTTGAGCAAAGGCTTTCAGCTCCTTGTGACTCAGTTTCTGTTCTTTGTAGTGCAAACTCCACAAGGAAGGAACTATCTTTTCTGTATTTCTACAGCAGACAGAGCAGTAATATCCCATTCCCCCATCAAGCCTCCAGATATTACACCACGGTGAGTAATACAGACCGTGAGCGAAATCAACCCTGAACCATTTTTTTTTAAAAAAAAAAACCTCCAATACCTCATTCTCGTTTGTTTCTCAATTTAGGAAACATACGTTCCGCAGTGCACTGAGCTATTTCTAATATGCCCAGCTGTGCAGGTTGATAGGCTAGAGATAAAACGATGCTGCTAATGAAAAACAGCTGCTCATTAGTCAGGAGAAAACTGGGTAGGATGTTTAGAGATACAATTATTTTTACTGTTCTTGTCCCTTTTACTGTTACACAGAAATTATATTATTATCAAATCATGTTAGACGGCGTCTCAGGTTGAACATTTTAAAAATGAATGTGGTTCATTAACAACATGATGAATATTTAAGCAGGATTACAGAGCATAATGAACTTACTTTAATTTTTTTTTAAATAGAAAAAGCCCAATAAATTTGCTAATATTTCACTGGGTAATGTTGTAATTAGGTGTGCAGCATCTTTTCCCAGCTTTCTCAACATCTCTCTTTTACTGCTGACTCTGAATTTAACTCTGATGCAAAGGGCTGAAAAGCTGCATGTTTTTTTCCTTGAAGATCAATCAGAAGCAGGCTGATACCCTAAGTCTAATCAAAGAGCTAAGCAATCACCTCACCTACAAGAAACCCGCAGTAAAAGAAAGGAAACAGAGACAAACAGTCTGCTCTGAAGCTCTATATCTCAAAAATAAAACAAAATTGAAACCTCATCCTCCAAATACCCCGTTTTGCGATCTTATCCTGTTTCTCACAAAATTGCCTGGAATTTCACAAGTGCACAGAGCTTTCATCTTTAAGAATCTTCCACTTTGTTTAAGAAAAAAAGCCAAGAAAAACAAGAATTAGAAAGAATCAAATGAATATTCCTACTCTTAAAAATTCTTTCAGAAATCTAATGATTTCATTGCCCAAGACACTTTTGCCTGGGGTCTGGACCCCCACTCTAGAAGGTCGGTTGTGGGAATTTGAATCTTTCTGTAATAAGCAGGGTGGACTTTGTGCTTGCCTGCACAGACAATCTGCTCAATTTACTCAACAGCAAAAGCAGCGAAATGAAAGAAAAAGGAGATTGATTGAAGATTTGCCTAAGTCTCTGGGGCCAAATCCTTCTCTCATGTTCTCTCCCTCTCCAGACTTACAGTTTGAAGGCAGGGATATCCCAAGACAGAATTTTAGACAGCCTCAGAAATCCACATTGGATAGCTCAGCAGAAAGTTTTAAAAAGAGGTAAGCCTGGATGAAAATACTCTTGTGAAAAATTAGGTTTGGGTAGAAAGTTGGTCAAGGCTGATGCCTCACAGGAGAACTAGTCTGATTGTGGTGGAAGGGGAGTGGGGGAGATCTCCACCCAGCTGCAGCTGTTCGGAGAGACCTTCTTCTCTTGAAAGAGAGTGGAGGGCTGATAAGAGGGCACTTTTCTGTGGTATATCATGGGAGGTGCATGGGGAAGAAAATCTCATGTCTAAATGTACAGAAAAAGAGAAAGTGTGTGCCTTCAAGTGCCTAAAAAACATGACATGCTTTGAAAAAATATTTAGCACTTTACCCCAGATTTTATTATTCAGTGCCACAAACATCTTTTTTTGTTGTTGGTGGTGGTGGTTTTTTTTTTCAATAAAAACCTAAACTGTGCTTCTGGTGGATGAGAAGCTCACATAGAGATGGCAATGTGTGCTTGCAGCCCAGAAGTCAAACCACATGCTGGGCTGCATCAAAGGCAGCGTGGCCAGCAGGGCGAGGATTCTGCCCCTCTACTGCACTCTGGTGAGCCCCCAAATGCAGTGCTGTGTCCGGCTTTGGAGTCCTCAACACAGGAAGGACATGGACCTGTTGGAATGGGTGCAGAGGAGGCACACGAAGATGCTCAGAGGGCTGGAGCCCCTCTGCTGTGAGGACAGGCTGAGAGAGTTGGGGTTGTTCAGCCTGGAGAAGAGAAGGCTCCGGGGAGACCTTATAGCATTTTTCCAGTACCTAAAGGGGGCCTATGGGAAACATAGGGAGGGACTTTACCAGGGAGTGGAGCAATAGGATAAGGAGTAATGGCCTCAAATTGAAAGAGGGTAGATTTAGATTAGGCATTAGGAATAAATTCTTTACTGTGAGGGTGGTGAGGCAGCAGAACAGGTTTCCCAGGGAAGCTGTGGATGCCCCATTCATTGAAGTGACCAAGAGCAGGCTGGCTGGGGCCTTGAGCAACCTGGTCTAGTGGGAGGTGTCCCTGCCTATGGCAGGGGGGTTGGAACTCGGTAATCTTTAAGGTCTCTTCTAACCCAAACTTTTCTGTGTTTATAAGATTCTATGAAACTGGTGAAATTTGAGAATTATTTCACTGACACTTGCTGAAGGGGGAAAAGGCTATTTCCCAGTGTCATGATGTGGAATTTGGATAATGAGGTAAAGTATCTATGCTCAAAGAGCAATTAACACTGTCTTTGCTATCTCTTGTGCAATCCAGGGGAGTAAAGGTTTGCCCGGCTATCACGGGATACTTAAATAACAGGGTAGCCTTGGTGAGCCAGGACAGCCCTGCTTTTTGTCATCAGAGACAGGAAAATCAAGGTAACAGAGACTTTGTATAGCTCTTTGTTTCCTTGAGAGGCTACCATGCCCAGTAATTAATTAACCTTTGCCTCATCACCTGTGAAATGCATATTAAAGTTGACACCCTCATATATGCTAATGAAGATTTTAGAGATCATGCTAAACATATATGACTACAGCACTCGTCTCTCCACCCAAATCATACTTCACGTCACCTAGGGGAGGGAAACCTCGTAATTTGGTGGATAAAAGGATGGAGAAAATGACTGTTAAATTGGGAGAGGAGAAACTTGATACCTGATGGACCAGTCGACGGGCTGTGTTCTCTTCCTCCACGCTAGGCAGGGAAGCCTTTCTGGGAAGGTGCTGCACCTTTCACTCTCTGGTGAATGTTACCTCGGGTTGTTGTACTATCGTTATTTTTGCTAGCAATATTAACCTTAATTAATCAGCACTATTGTAGCTAGTGAATTTATCAACGGCAATCTCGAATTTGCGGCTGTCGCTCTCAATAAGATAAATAATTTTGCTTATTTGTGAATCTGATTCAGTGAAAGTCCTTCAGTGGGGCTCTGATAGTAAGTCAATGAAAGTTCTGGGACTCTGACAGACAAATATCAAAACTACAGTCCCCTTAACGTGACACGTGGTTTAACCACAGCTGGCAACTAAGCACCATGCAGATGCTCGCTTATTCCCTCTGGTGGGATGGGGGAGAGAACCAGAAGAGTAAAAGTGAAAAAACTCGTGGGCTGAGATAAAGGCAGTTTAATAGGTAAAGGAAGAGCCGTGTATGCAAGCAAAGGAAAACAAGAAATTCATTCTCTACTTCCCAGGTGTTCAACCATCTCCAGGAAGGCAGGGCTCCATCATCCATAATGGTTACTTAGGAAGACAAATGCCATAACTCCAAATATCCCCTCCCACCTTCCTTCTTCCCCCAGCTTTATACACTGAGCCGGACATCATATGATACGGAATATGACTTTTGTCAGTTGGGGTCAGCTGTCCCATTTATGTCCCCTCCCATCTTCTTGGGTGCACCCCCCCACCTTCTTGTTGGCAGGTCAGTATGAAAGGCTGGAAAGTCCTTGACTGCATATAAGCATTACTTAACAGCAGGTACAAAAATATGTGCTAGCAAAATTATTCTCATACCACATCCAAAACACAATAGTTACTAGGAAGAAAATTAACTCTATCCCAGAAGAAAGCAGGATACCCAGTTATCTCCAACAACAAAATCAACACATCAGGAAATATAAACAGCTCCTCTATCTGCTGGCAAGAGCAGAACTGGAACCCACAACTCTACTGTAATGATAATTCATTTATCTGGAACATTTGAAGTTTACCAATACACGTCTGCTGTGGAGAAACAGTGAAAAACTGTATTATAACAAAACTTCAATATCAATAAATACCTTGAGGCAAATTCTTTTTTAGCTTTTGTATTGCAGGTAAAATAAATAAGAGAAATTATCTGCACTAACTCAGAATCCCAATCTCGGGACAAAGTCTTTGTGCAAGTTGCTGTACAAACATCAAATAAAAAGAAAGTTACAGTCCTGGAAATCTAATAGAATGAGTAGTTAATAGAAGACAAACAAGTAAAGATGGAGACCAGGCAGAAGCTATTGTTTATCTGGACATAAAAGACTTGTAATGTGCTGTCAAACTAGATGTTTTCGAGTTTTCTGAGTTGTAGAACAATGGAGAATTCTGAAGGATAAGGAAATTATTTTACAACCTCAGAGGAAGAATTATTCCTCAAAATGAGGGCCAAAACAGTAGCAGGCACAAATGAGAGAGGGAAAGTNAATAGTTACTAGGAAGAAAATTAACTCTATCCCAGAAGAAAGCAGGATACCCAGTTATCTCCAACAACAAAATCAACACATCAGGAAATATAAACAGCTCCTCTATCTGCTGGCAAGAGCAGAACTGGAACCCACAACTCTACTGTAATGATAATTCATTTATCTGGAACATTTGAAGTTTACCAATACACGTCTGCTGTGGAGAAACAGTGAAAAACTGTATTATAACAAAACTTCAATATCAATAAATACCTTGAGGCAAATTCTTTTTTAGCTTTTGTATTGCAGGTAAAATAAATAAGAGAAATTATCTGCACTAACTCAGAATCCCAATCTCGGGACAAAGTCTTTGTGCAAGTTGCTGTACAAACATCAAATAAAAAGAAAGTTACAGTCCTGGAAATCTAATAGAATGAGTAGTTAATAGAAGACAAACAAGTAAAGATGGAGACCAGGCAGAAGCTATTGTTTATCTGGACATAAAAGACTTGTAATGTGCTGTCAAACTAGATGTTTTCGAGTTTTCTGAGTTGTAGAACAATGGAGAATTCTGAAGGATAAGGAAATTATTTTACAACCTCAGAGGAAGAATTATTCCTCAAAATGAGGGCCAAAACAGTAGCAGGCACAAATGAGAGAGGGAAAGTAGCATCTGCATTACATTATTGAGTTTCACAGAATCACAGAACCACAGAATAGTAGGGGTTGGAAGGGACGTCTGGAGATCATCTAGTCTACACCCCTGTCAAAGCAAGTTCGCCTAGAGCAGGTTATACAGGAATGCATCCAGGCGGGTTTTGAATGTCTCCAGAGAAGGAGACTCCACTACCTCTCTGGGCAGCCTGTACCAGTGCTCTGCCACCCTCAAAGTAAAGAAGTTCCTCCTCAAGTTGAGATGGAACTTGCTGTGTTCAAGTTTACCCATTACCTCTTGTCCTTCGCCATGGCCGTGGCTCAGACTAGGTTTGTGTCACAAAGGTGGATGTTGCATTGCTTGTATCTTGATTTGTGGATGAATTTCTGGTGTTTGGGGACACTTCAGGTGTCTTTCTGTAACATCCTTGTGCTCTTCCACAAATGTCACCAGTTTGCCATTACATGGTAGCTCATGGGACAATCCAGCTGCCTTGAACATGAAAAGGCAGGGTCAAGGCTTGGTCCTTTCCATTACATATTCCTGCCCAAATGATGCCCAAGTAGGAACAAATGCAATAATTGTTTATGTGCATGGATAATGAATGTACATATGCATCCAAATCTACATCTACATATGTATATATTAGAAACTTTATCTTATAGCACACAGTAAAGCATGTCCAAAATGACTCACTTTTGTAGACATCACCTGCACATGTCATTGGAGACCCTGAGACACTACACTGAGGAAACGATGCTGTTGTGCTATTAGTTTCCTTTCTGATCATTGCCTCGGTTTCTTCGACTACATTCTTCCACTATTGCATTCTTCCATTACATGTGCACAGCAGGTCCCTAGACGAGAGCTGTCAACCCCATCAGGTAAACTGAAAAAAAATCCCAATGGCCAACAATACTAGTAGATTATTACTATCTTGTTGAATCAGGTGCCAGAGGATGCTCTGGTATGTGGCACCCTGTCACACAGTAGAAAAAATCAAAAAAAAAAAAAAAAAGAGGTGTAGTTTTGAATTTTATCAGCTTGAGCCACAATAGCTCAGAGCAGGAAGCTACTTATTGCTATTCTACTTACTAAAAAACTTCATTTCATATATAGTACTGAGTAAACAGTAAATAATAAATAATAATAATCTACTCCAAGTCCCTTCAGTCTTTTCCTTTCCAGGTGGCCTCCTCTGATATCACTGTTCCGTAGCCCAGAGTAGTAGTCAGTCACCAAGCTGAAAACTTAGTAGAGTAATGGCCAATTAGAAAAACAAACCGATTAATTTCTGCTAACTACTAGTCGCCATGGGGTAGGAGACTCCAGCCTGGCTCTGTAGAATTATGCTATCTAGCTGGGACAGGTTCCTTTCACCTTCTAAATGAGAGTGCTAATCTTTACAGCATTCACGGTAATAAACAGCAGCTTACTCTGAATAAATAGCATGAACTGGGGGGAAAAAAAAATAAATTATTGTGAGTGGACTTTAATATTTATTTTTGCAAATTTTTGATTTGGTAAAGTAGGGAGCTAAATTTCTCTGTACAGTTTCACTACAGTTTTAGTCCAGGGGCCTTCAGTAGTTTTTCAACTCAGCAGCATTCCTTATTATCTAATCTGTTGTTATTGTGCCCCAGGGTTTACATTGGAGCTTGATCTTGGTACCTTGAGTCCATCTTGTAATAATATATTGACTTATCTAGTCCTAGACCTTAGCCAGGTTTCAAATGACTCGTGTCACATTTTGTCAGTGCTCTGAGGGTCGGAGTCAGTCCATCGCCAGCTGTATCAAGCCCCTGGGGATGCAGGGGATGCAGACTGAAGATTAGAGACAGGTTACCAAGCTCTATATTTCAGGGAAATCAGCGGTGAAAGGTGGGACAAAAATCCTGGGGAAGACATAAATATACCAAAAGTAGAAGGTGACTGTAGGAAAAATGACTGGGCCCTGGAGAAGAGCTGGAAAAACTCTGTTATTTTCTCTCTTCTGTTTTGCCATGCCAGAGATTAATTTTCATAGGTCATGAATGCTATCAGGAGGAAAATAAATCTTAACTTTGACTGAAATAACCATAGAGAGCAGGTAACCTGGGTTTTAATTACGTCAAGCAGCTAAAATTCAACTTGATGCTTCCCACAGGCAATAGCTAGAACTGTTAAACTGAATTCAGATTTACTAGATTGGTGCCAGGATCATAGGTCTTTTTGCCTTCCACAAAGAGTTATATCGTATTACTTTTCCCTATTCATCCCTCCTCACCAATCACTGTCCAAAGGGGAAGGAAGTACAGTAACTTCTTCACTCTGATCATGACATTATGTGGAAATTTCCTCTTCAGAAATAAACTTGTGAAGAAATTCATACATTTTAATAAGGTTATTTCAGTAATCACATTTTTAGGCAAGAAGAGGTCAGAGGTGGAAAAGGAAAATATGAAGGACATAAGAAAATGAAGACTCCTGATTTGTTTATTTACACATCTAAAATTTTAAACATATGAACTGCAGACTTCACGAAAAACATATCCTGATTTGTAAAAGAAGTGGGATTTTTGCAAGAAGACTGCTAAATGAAGCTATCAATAGAAATCTTCTTCCCAGGTGGATTATATTCTCTATTTGTGCTCCCAGAAAGGGAACAGAATAAACCAATCACAACAAGCACACTTCAAATAAATGGACTTCAATCTGGTTTTAAATACTTGCTCCAGAGGTAAACAAAAACTGTCCTGAATCACAAAATGGGGACATTCCAAAAGAAATACAGGTTTTGCTCTTTACTGTAGTAGTGGTTTTGATATAATAATGTAAATGAAAGGCCAAGAAATAGAAGTTTGAATATATAGCCCTGGTTTGTATTTAGTGTAAGAATCTGAAGTGCCCATTATGTAAACATGAGGGCTATTCCTTATAACTTCAATCTGAAATGAGAGGTCCATGTGGCTGAAATGGCTAAATTTTGCTTTCAAAAGTGACTTAGAACTAACCCTTCAAGGGAATAGAATAGGTCTTGGAATGAATTCTAGGTAGTTTAGATGAAAATATGATTTTTTAGGCAGTGGGGCATGAAATTCTTACTGGAATATTTTTTGACTATTGACGTGCACATCATAAAGATTCAGTGACAAGACAGGAAGAGAAGAAATGACTGCTGATCTGAATTAATGTATTATTATTGTTATTAATGTTATTGCTGTTGTTGTTGTTGTTGTTGTTGTTGTTGTTATTATTATTATTATTATTATTATTATTATTATTATTATTTTCCACAGGATATGCTCAGGTTGTCTTGCTAATACACAAAGGAAGAGTGTTGCTTCTGGCAACTGCTTTAGCAAAGTGACAGCTTTTCACTCCTAGAGATCTCGCGGGGGGTAACTCTTGGAGGAACAGGGTCTTGCTGCTTTGCGCTCCCTTCTTTTTTCCCCAACTATTTTCTTTGCAATTAAGTCACAGTGATCTCCAAAGAAAATGCGTTTGGGTTCGGATCCCTATTCCACCTCAACTGCAACCTGAGAAGAAGAACTTAGTATGTCTTACATTTGCCATCAAGCTCCAAAAGTGGTCCAGAAAACAGTTTCTTCCTTTGAGATCTGCTCCACTCCTTCATGCAAGCTCCATGGAGCAACAATACAGTTCCGATATAACTACTTTGTCCCGTGTTGGGCTTCTCTCGACTGAACTTCAGTTACCCACAGAAGCATTTTAGTAACTTCAAGTCTCATTCCATCCAGCTGAAGATGCTGCTATAAGGACTTTTGCAACCAAGACACCTGTCACCATCTATGCAACAAGTGACCATCTTCTTTGGGAGCACAGATTTCTAATGTGAGCATTATTTTATGCCAAAAAAGCAACAAATATAGTGTTTTTTAACAAAAAATTCATATGTGCCTGTGCAACAAATCTCTGGACAGCAAAGCTCCCTGTACTAGCACCATCAAAGCCTTGACCAATGGAATAATGACAGGTAATAAAGGGTTAAAAAGTTCCCTAAGAAAGAAGCACATACTGGTGCAGGTGGAATTTCCCTGTTGGATATTTCAGGAAGAGGCCTTCAAATTGAAACTAAATCTAATTGACGATTGTTTGGGATTCAGCTCTCCTACTGACTTAACAAGATGCTGGAAAGTCTAATAAATATTGACATGATCTTTTTCCCTTTGGAAGGGCCTTGTAAAAACGCCACTTCACAGCTCACTGATGCCTCCCTGTGTTGCCTGTGTCACAATGTACAGTAGAGAAAAAAAAAAAACATGGTCAGCACACACTTCTGCCTGGAAATTTAGCAAGTGTGACTCTAAATTGTCTCCAATTGGTTCAGCTAAAACAGTCATGAGTTGCTTTCAAGCAAAGGGAGATTCAAGCCCCATTTCAGACTGGGCATCTGGTAACTGCTTGGGTTTCACCCTCCCAAAGTGGGAGGACTTGGTATAACCTACAGTTATGAATCACAATGGTTGCACTTTGCTATATGCCTGCTTATTAGATATGCTTCCTGTTTGCCACAGCCCATCAGAAATAGAAGTTTAATTAACCCTGGTTACAGCCGGTGAGAATACTAGTTGCCTCTGGGTGGGTCACAAAGAGTGGAAAGAGAGAACTGAGCAAGTGGGAAGGCATAGGAGGGAGACAGCAGAGTTTGTTTTAAGCTAAATTGAGTTTTATTTGTGGATACTTTGGAAGGTATAAAATACAACAACAAATAAATCCATAGATAAAGACTTTCTGATAAAGACTATTCAGTGTTGGTTTAAAAGTTGTGATACAAAATCATAGTATAATAAGAAAAAATAAGTACAATGAAATTGGGGTGAGGGATAGCTTGGAAGAAAAATGGGTGCTTTATAATCTTAGGTGTTGATTTAGGGGGAACAAAAAGAATAATCACATGCCATTAGCCTTGGTAATTCTCCTCTTCTGCTTTCATATGTGTCCTGAGCTACACTTATGTTGTTTGTTTCTTCACTTCTGTATCTGCCAAGGTCTCATCCAGCCCTCTGCCACTGAGCCATGTAGTAATGCCTTTGGGGTTGCAGTTGTGGGGCAAAACAGTAACAGATTCCTTAGCTAAGGCTAGAAGAGGCTGGGGAATACAATCTGCATTTAAAAATAACAGTTTTGTCCTCATATATTGCCTTTCAGCTGATTGCAAATAGCTTTTGAAGGAGGTCAGCCCTGATGTAGCCAGGCAGTTTGCCTAAAAGATCATTATAGGTCCCTCCTAACTGGAAATTCTATTCTATTCTATTCTATTCTATTCTATTCTATTCTATTCTATTCTATTCTATTCTATTCTATTCTATTCTATTCTATTCTATTCTATATTTTAGAAGACACACCTTGTGGAAATTGTAGGAGACAAATTACTGGAGTCATTTAAGCTGAGACTCAAGAAAATGATTTGGAAAGTGCTCAGACATTATCAGGAGAATGGTTTAGATGAAGCTAATATTTCCTTTTCATCTTTTTATCACTCTTACTTTTTTTTTTTCCTGTCCCTCTGTGTTTATGACACATCATCAAGGCACTTAGCGCGTTGCACACATGATAATGCAAATTTCCTCTTCAACTGGGCACGTGCAAGCAAAACTCAACCCAAAAGAAATCCACACAGCTGCGTTAGAGGGGCCATACTATTTAGGGACAAACCCCAGCTCTTCTGCCTGTGCTTCATACCAGCCAGCTGCACAGCAGCTCTCATCTCACAGCAATAAAGTCCAACAGAGACAGTATGTTTCTATGTTGATAGATTCACCATTTACCATGACTACACGGTTTCTGCCCGGGCACTGACTCGTGCCCAGTCAGGCTGGAGTGTGAAGGGGAGAACAATAGAAGTTTACTCTTTTAGCAGAAAGTATGGTTTTGGGGGATGCTTGTAGGTTATTCCCAAACCAGTAGACATAACGCTGGGCATCGAAAATCAACTTATGTTTTTCAGCTGTAAGAACAGTCACTGGCATGCTATTGGCCTGGGCACCGTAGAGTATAGCAATGGGCAGCATTGCAATTTTCAGCCTTCCCTACCTTCTTCTTGCCAAGCATTCCAGCAACAGGAGTCAGCACCCTGACTCCCAACAGCTTCTGTAGTATTTCCTGACACACTCATTCTCTCCTAGCAAGTAGCATTATAAACAAAACCAAAAATGCCTTTTAGGTCCTTTCAACGATGTCTGGCTTAGAAGTTTTATTTTAAAAATAAAATGTTCCAACATCCAATTTTAGTGTTTATAGGTCTTTTTTTGATAAAAGCAATGTAAATTCTTTTGACAGAAGTAAAATTGAATTCACGCTCAAATCTTCTGGTTGATATTCAAATAGTACGTAGGTAACAGAGGTAGATACTAGTCACAGAGGCTGTCAAATCTCTGCAGCTTTTCTATAGGTAAAATGAGGAGAAAAATTCAATCTAGAGATTTTTTATTGCATAAGGGTAGAAACCCATGTCTTCAAAGAGTTCGGAGACTGGAGGGACAATAAAGGGAAAATTTCAATACTCAAAAGTGCCTGCAAGCAGTGCACCTTACAAAGTTACCTTGCAGTGTCATTGATTTGCAACCATTTGGCCCTATTATAACAAACTGCCAAGTTCTTGTGTTTTGCTCTCAGAAGTATTGACCCTTGGTCATGAGTTTCCATCTGACGTGGTGCCTGTGAGAATCCAGCCCAGCGCTGCTTACATGTGCACGCAAGCAGAATAGGCTCTTCTGTCCATGGATGGGGCAGAATACGGTGAATAGTTTCCCATCCTCTCTTGAAATAATTAGTCTTGATCACTCTTGACCATTTCCAGAATATGCTCAGTACTTTGCCTTCTTGTCCACACTTAAAGAGGGGACACATTGAAGTTCCCACTCCTGACCACACTCCCACTCCTCCCTGCCTCACTCGCAAGCCTAGCAGGACTCATCACGCTTCTCCTCAGCATAATAATTCCCAGTCCAGCAAGTATCCGTGTCTCTGTTGGGTGTTGATGAGTGTTCAGAAAACTGATGGTGAAAGCTGGAATCAGAGGGTACTTTCTGCTCTGTCCTGTGTGCCACAAAAAGCTGAGATCCCTGTGATGGACCACTTGGTTTAATGTGAGTGTAAGGCATTTTGTTTTTCGTGTCAATGAAGTTAAGAGCTATTAAAAGGCAGCTGCTTATTGACAAGCTATGAAATAAATTTGGAATGCGTCCCGCTGTGTAGCCATCTGATGAAGCTGAATGGGAAAGCTAATGACCCTAACGATATACTTGCTATAAAATACGGCTTTTATTTCAGCGCTTGAAGTTTATTCCGTAGTAGGGTAAAGGTAGGCAAATGTAATGCATCCCATTTACCTGCAGAGCAGAATTGCATGTGTATATATTGGTTACAAACCACCCAGACAACTTGTTTTTTATAGCCTGCCATGCGCTCCTCCTGCAAGCTTGATAGCAAAACTGAGCTAGCAGTCTGTAACAAGAAAACCAGTTTATGATTTCCTTGAATTTCTGTTATTTGGAGTTATTCCTCAAATATGGAGTGGAACATCAGTTGGGGTATATCAGTTAATTAGCTCGCCAGTTTTCTCCCACTGAGAAGTTGACCCAGTTGTTATAAATAATTCAGAGCCTTTTCATGCTCCCTGTGCTGCAGTGGTGTAGCTATCTGTAGAGTTCTGCTGATAGTGACATCTCTTATAGTCATGTGACCCGCTGGGATAAAATCAGAGATTTATTTTGGTTAGCATCGCAGTTTACATGGCATTGCTTATGTCCTCTAATTGGAAGAAAATAACTGAGAACATGATTTCCAATAGTGAAAACGCATTTAGAGATAATCTCTCCGGCAGAGACTATTTTATTCTCCTTCTTTGTCTGTATAGCACCCAACACAATAACAGCCTAGTCCCTGACCATGCCTTTAGTGTTAGCAAAATTCAAATAATAATTTTGAACTGAAATACACCCAAGTGCAGAGGGTAATCTGCTGCTTAAACTCTCAAAGTGAAGGATGTAACCCATTTGTTCTTGCAATGGGACCCATTACATGTACTGCAAAACTTCCCCACTATTTGCTGAAGTATTGACTGTTTTCTTTAATGCTGCTGCACAAGGTAAGAAGCAAATACAATGAAGGCATTAGGTACATTTTACTCATAGGGACCTAACTTAAGCTGACAGCAAGAACAAGCACTCCTGTGCACGTAACCGTACATCTGTCTCTGGTCCCGTATGCAGAGTCAATAATACTGGCACTTAAGGCCATAAGTTTCTTATTTCAGAAGCCAGCTCAATGAAAGACCAGCAAATCACACTGTCCATGTAAAACGGCTCAACAAATGGACTGATTTTTATTTTTCATAAATAACTGAGCAGCTGATGAGAAGGCCCCCAGTGGCAGTGGAATAGATGTCAAATGTGGAAGTGAGATTTTTGGGGAAAGGTCACTTCTGGGGAGCAGAAGAGAAGACAGGGGACAGATAAAATTCAAAATCCCACTCATCCTTCTTTGCCACCAACCCTCATATTGCCTCAAATCCATACCAGCTTCCCTCATTCACATGAACTTCTCCTTAAACCTACTTGTTGCTGAGCCAGTATTCAGTGTTAGAACTCCCTGAATGGAGTCACAACTTATGTTACTATATATCTTTGGGACGACAATAATCAGTTTACACCCATATCTGTGTGCAAAAGGGCAACCCTAGTGAAGGGCAAGCCCATTGAACTCTGTTAAACACCATGGTCTGAAGGAAATCCCCATCTCAACAAATCTCCAAGCCATTTGCACGCAGGAGCTGGGAGGTTTTATATCAGGGAAGGACTATTATGTTCAAAACATACCTTGCTTTTTACGCAGTTTTCCCTAAGTATCTATTATCAGCCACAGTCAGGGACAGGCTAACTGAGTGCTGCACCCTTTATGGCCATCCCGATGTCTTACATTCTCACATTATGCAAAGTCAAGTTGGTGCTGAATTAAGTGGTATTTCAGCCTCTGTAAAATACATCTCATCTAGCTAGGGACATCTAAGTCAACTGTTTGGACCGTGCCTATTTCTCACGTGACTACAGGTAGTGTATACTACATCAACATCCACCAGCCACCTTATGATCCTGCTACAGCCAGCTGCAGACTACTCCCCGTGTCAGCAGAGACCAGGGAGAAATTCCTGATTTCCCTACATATTTCTATATGTTTGAACGAATCTCAACAGCACACTGACTGTGATACATTTCTTTGGTATACTACAAATCTAAACTGATTTTTAATGATTATTAAATTATTTGTAATTATATGTTGTATTCCTTTCGTTTAAAATACAGAACATTATGAGTCAAACATCCAGATATATCACTATAGAAGTGGAAAACAGAGGAGGTTAAAAACCAAAGTGATCTTCAAAACCTGTTTTTTGGGGTAATACAATGAACTGATGAGCACTTTCCCTACATATTGACCCTCTGTGTTACATCTAAAATGAAACACATAAGCTTTTCTGTAAATGTCCGGCTTTGGGATGATTTAAGGTTCAATTTCCCAGGAACTGAGCGTCTGTTTTGATTTCACTGTTGTCCAGTCAAACTAAAGTCATCTCTTTTCTGGGTTCCCTCCCTCCCTTCCTGAGCCCAAGTTAATAAGCCTGAGTGAGAGGCTCATTTCTCTTGGGTAACACCTGAGGGCTATGAGGGCAAATGCAGGCTCCAACTGGTGTCTGCACCATGTTACTGTCCATCTAATCCCTGGAGGCAACATGGGCTGAAAAAGGCTCTGTTATTCTCTATTTGAATGCTGAGCTCCGAGTTGCACAGCTTAGTGTGAGCAGTAAATCTCAGTGCTGTAAATACATACACCCACACACTTGGCTTTGACCCACCAGCAGCTGCAGAACAGCAGCCCCTGAAGGAAGAGAACTTTCTAACATCCATGGCTGGAGACTGACTTTTGCCATGAAGCAGGCACTTTACAGCCCCTCCTGGTCACTGGGGGAGTGTTTTGTGTCTCTGCTTTGTGTCAGTTCCAGCTGTAACGACTTTGCAGAGCCTAGTGCTGAGGGCTGTAGCTAAATCTGTGTCCTGCATGCATCTAAATTAGTAACTCCATCTTTTTTTCTGGTGAGGCAATATCTCTGCAAGTAAATTAAGGCAGTCTGAGAGCATTTTCCATCACTGAGGCCAGACATGACCTGTGTTTATACAGTTAAACTCTTTTAGTCTGTAAAGCAAAGGTGTTGCATCCAGGTTGCCGATTGGGAAGGTTGTGCCAGTTATCAGCTGGCATCCAGGAATTGTAAGGACAGTACCCAGGCTAAATCCACAGCAAAGATCATTGTAAAAATGTTTATCAGAAAATTTTGGTGCCCAGCAACATTTTCTGACACTGTTTTATTTCACAGTATAGTAGTAGTCCACTTATATAGCCTCACTGTAGGAGAACTTGGGTTCTGGACACCCTGGTGTCCTGCAAGCAACCTGTAACACTCCATACTTCTTTGAAAATATAAATGTGATAATAATTACAACAAGAAGCTGAGTTGGTGTGCTCAAGGGCTGGTGCCTGCCTCTGAATCTTGCAAAACTTGGGGCTTCAGGAGTGTTCTGGTGACTGTAAAAACTGCTGGGCAAATGGAGAATTTTAAAGGAGCGAGGGAGATTATTTCCTTTCATAGATTTTTTCATATACTGGGTGTTGCCTTCATAAAACCCTCCTTTTTCCGTGTAGAATATCAAGTGATCAAAGCATTTCAAAACAAATGGATTTACAAGTACACACAGTGTGTTGCTATGCTATTAGCATGCTGAAAGATCTTTCTGTCATCAGTTTTGTTATAGCTGATCAGAATTAAAACTCCACAGAGTCAAACTTCAAAAGAAAGTGACTGTTTATTTAATTTCCATCTTTTTCCACAAAGTATTTTTCTAGAAACTCTCACAGTGATAATTGTTAAATAATGAAAATATATAATAATAATTCTG
The DNA here is from genome assembly GCA_013400135.1 of Rhinoptilus africanus. Classification (NCBI taxonomy): domain Eukaryota; kingdom Metazoa; phylum Chordata; class Aves; order Charadriiformes; family Glareolidae; genus Rhinoptilus; species Rhinoptilus africanus. The sequence goes on from VXBO01002735.1 coordinate 103,827, forward strand.
CTCTCTACTGTGTCTTTATATAGCACAATATTATGAATATTGTATGTGATTTTTTTTTGAAGGTGATGGAAATCTGAAGTTATCTTAACAAAGCCCCAAAAGTCACGCATTGTTATTTTTAACCTTTATGGTGAGACAGAGCAAGTAACCCACCTGCTCAGAAGGAAATAACAATACTTCTTATTAAACATAATTGTTTCCATGGGATTGTAGGACTGAGAGTATAGAGACAATAAAGTTCCTAGCCAAAACGTCACTTCATCTTCTTGCTTTATAATCGCCCATTGTACAGCTGTTTTGCTCACAATGCGGGTGGCAAATCTCTATAATAGGGCTTTAGAATCTCTAAATTTGCTAATGAAAAGTATTTAATCCCTGCTCGCCAAGACAAATCTTTAATTGGTAAGTCTGGTGGTGCTGCTGTGCTGCAAGCATTATGCAAGAAGCCAGGCTCCGTTCGCACGCATTCAGACACCATGGTTACCAGCAATGCTATGCATGAGGGTGGGGAGCACAAATCCTGAGCTTTCATCACCCCCGGAGCTGGCAGGATAGTCAATGATTGGTATCCTTGCTCCAGAAGTACGCTTCCGTTTCCTCAGTGAGGCAATTAATAAAATACCAACAGAGCCCTTAGAAATGGAGACAGTTCACTCATAATTTAAAGGCTCATCATTACACCTGCCATTTACCTGCATCTCTTCTGTTGCCTTAGTCACATCACTGAAAGGAGATAGGATGTTTAGAACATGCTGAAAGTTAAAAATCCTGCCTGTGAAATGGCAATTATCATGTGTCAGATAAGAAAGATCATGGCTTTCCAGCAGCAGGATGAAATGGAAGGTGTAAGTTTTCCACTGAGCATTTCATGGAGGAAAGCTGATGTCATGGAGGAAAACTGATGAAACAGAGGCCTGCAGACTTGAACCTAGTGTGGTTTCTTTGAGGCTGATATCAGGGACAGCAGGAAAAAGATTCTCTCTGGAAAGTGGGCATCACTCAGATTAAGGAGAAATTATAGGTCAGAATTAAAAGAATTATCTTTATAAATGCATAAATGGTGCTTGTGGAGAGGTTGTGTGCATCGTACACCATCCATCCAGGGATTTCTTTGGTTCATGAAATGATACAAGACATGCAGGGCAGAGGAAATCTGCTCAAAGTCAACTGACTGTTGGTAACTGGATGCTGCCAGGACTCATGGCTGAAAGCCAACAAATCCTTGTGAGCTCTGGGTAGGAGACTGCTTCTAACTAGCCAACCCTGACGCTCCAAAAGACAACATCTGGTAGCGTATTCAAGCATGTGCTGAACTCAGATCTCAGTGGGCTTGTGGGCTACTTCTTGCCAAATCTGGTATCTCACCTCAGAGCTCTGTGAGAAGCAACCTCTTCAGTCTGCCTTCTCTACTGAGTTCAGTAATTTAGTTTTAATTTATTTTTAATTTTTCTTCATTTCAGTCACCACACATAACTTATAAATAAATATCTCTTTGCATTGTGTATCAGGATTAATGGCACCACTGTGGAGCTGGAGGTCAAAATGAGACGTGGAGAATGGAAGAGATGTGCCTCTCTGCTCTAGATGAACATCTATTTTAGCATGAGATGACTTGCAGTCCCTCAAGTCTATGGGCTGGGTTGTTGATTATAATGTGAGTGTGGACAACTTAATCCAGATGGAGACATTAAACTTATAGACATCTCAAAGCAGAGGAGGTGAATCCCAACCCTCATGTCTTCACTGACAAATAAATGTATTAATTCTTTACAAGTGTCTCCCTCTCACTCTTTTTCTTTCAGACTTGGTACCTATTTAAATATCCTAAACAATGTGAAGCAGCTCGGCAAAGATGGACTATGAGAGCAGTAGCAGAGACTATACAACGGCTTTGTGAGGACAGGTGTCTGTTCGGAATCAGATGGGAATTCAAGTTCCCACAGGTAGAAAACAGTCTGACCCGACAACTACTGCACACTCCATGAACATCCAAAGTAGTAGACACAGGAATCTCCATATTTTACTGTTACCAAATAAAGTCTGACACTGCTGCAATAATTAATTCATTTAACATTTATTTATTTAACATTTATTTATTTATACCTTTTATTTAACATTTACAGGTATTTACCCAAATACAGATGAACAGACAGCTAAAACCAGCTTTACATAATCTTGATGAAAACATGGTGATAAAAATACAATGGATTCAGAAAAGTTATGCTGGATTGACTACCTAGAAGTAATCAGTGTGCTATGTATAGAGATGCATAGATACAGATGCGGCTACATTCATTCCCTTACCAAAAAATGATCAAGTGGAAAATAAGGCATGCTTGCACTTCTATGAGATATAATATTTTCTTTTTTTTTTTCCTTCAGAGCTCAAGAGAGTATTTCTATGAATAAACCAGGAATGATAAAAAGTCCCTTTCACTCTCTGATTACTCTTCACTGACACTGCATCTAATATAAAAATAGCCCACAGCCTTTATAAAATTCAACAAAGTGCAAGTTTTTGACAGCAATCATTTCTGAATTTAGTAATATTTTATTTTATTTACAGTAAGGAGGGAAACAAGGCAGACACTCCCCCCACCTTCCCCCCAGTAGTCCCTTTTATAAAACCCACAAATTTCACTGCAACAAAATTAAATGATACAGATTTGACAGAGGAGCAAAAGATGTGATAACAATATATATGCATTTTTGAGGATGGGGGGAAATGAAAGAATGAACTAATTGCATTTTTATCTTAAAAAAAAAGTTAATAAATTACCATTTCAAAGTGGGATTTACATATTCCATCACTTTGCAAAGATTAGCTTTTTCTTTGATAGTTTTTTTCTTTCTCATTTTATTATTCTGTCTTTTGGATGAGATACTCAAACACAAAAAAAAAAAAAAAAAAAAAAAAAAAAAAAAAAAAGAAATTCCAAAGCTCATTTCTTTGCAGTCGTTAAAAGATCCTGTGGCACTTTCCACAAGAGCTGAAAGTGCTTTAAATGTCAGTGTCCTGGCAAAAGTCCAACTTGGGTAATTACATTCCATCCTGCCTCAAAGAAATCCTTTCCTCAAGCTATAATTTCATTTGGAGACATTGTTCCACACTTCTCTGCCTGGAAACGATTGCTCCGTGATCTCAGCTGCCACATTGCAGAGAGGAAATAGCTGCATTTTAGTGCAAGTAAGTGTTTTCTATAGACTCGCTGTCATTCAGACTTCCACACTGTGCGCCTGAGTCCAATACGCAATACACAAGGTGCCTGCTCATGGTATACACCTGGGTGAAACCCGCACTATGCTATAGACAGTTGACTCCTATAGGAAGTATATAGAATATTGTGCTATAGTTCACAAAAGAGCAACTGCAGTTGTCTGTCATTTGCTGTACATGGGCACCTTACGTTTGCCACAGTTTGTAGCAAGGAAGAGGTAAATAGAATATACAGATTGCGTCCCTAACTTCCTTTCCGATAAAATGTTATAATGAATGGTTCAGATATGCAAAATGGCCACAGCAGATTTCAGAGCAAACTCTTCTCCTATAAACACTGGGTGCATCATAATACTATAATTGATTCCTATGACAAGATCTGAGTCCTCTCCACATTAAGCATGATGAAAGATCTCCCAGTGTCTTTTCAGGTTGTTTCCATGGAATTGAAGGTGGAGGTTATGCTCCTCATTTTCATTCTCTCTTGGAGTGGGAGCATCTTGTCTAATTTTAGACAATTAAAAGATCTACATTTAATCTAAAGTAGGTTTCAAGATGCACTCTGCCATCAATGAAGAGCAAGACTCCCATAGGTAAATCATTCCTTCTTAAGATGAGTGTCTAAGAATATGAATATACTGTCCAGTCCTTGAAGTTACTAGAGATAATTTATGCAAGATACTGGACTCCTCGTTGATGATGTAGAGTGAGATGAGTTGTACCCAGAATGGAGAAAATTTGAATGTGAATCAAAACACAGGGTGTTAAAATGAAAGATCTTGATGTAGCACAGCATGAGCAAGTGGTGAAAGCTGTCTCCCTTCCTGAAGACAGAAAACTGCGCAGGAGTATGGCCCTGTCCTCTCCAGATGACTGAATCATGGAGCATTATTGTAAGTCTACTTAAGGGAAATGTTCTACTGATTCAGCAACAAAGTTTGTACCCTCTGATGCCGAGGTCCTACAGACATCTCAACAGAACATCCCTGGCTATGTAAATCCTCAGCTTCCAGAGGTTTCAACAGGGCACTTATGTACTCACAGGCAAAGGGATTCGTCATCCAAAGCAACATATATAAATAGAAAGAAATGTTTTCACTGTCTTCAACAGGTGCTACATCAGGACCTAACTTCATAATTTTCCATTTTCTGGATGGGACTATGCCAGGAGGATTAAACTCCAATTTTGCCAGCTTGGAAACAGATTATGTCCTTGACTTAATGTTACTATTTCCTTTCCCCCTAATTAAACAGAAAACTCAGTACAGGGGTAAGAATGAGAGAGAGAGCAAGAGGGAGAGAGAAAAGAATTAAGGAGAAGCTGACCAGAAATGCCAAGTAGTTCAAGTCTTTTAATTTAGTATTTAAAAGCTTTTCTGTGAGTCTGCTTCTCAGAGATATGACTGTTAAAGAAAATGGATTTTCCTACTTCCAGCCAGCCACAATATATGTACATATTTATACACACCCACAAGCACACACACATGAATGTACAGAGAGGAGGAGGAGGAGAAAAGTTTATACTGAAAAAGATGTTAAAGTTGTATCAAAAGAATAAGATGTAAAAAGAATATTTTTCTGAGAAAATCCTTTTTGTGAATCCATGACTAATCCCTGCAGAACACTCATACACACACACACATACACACACGCACAGAGAAAGGTAAAGAATGAAACAACACAGCTGTACTTAAAAGCATATTCAGCTCCTGGCGTATATACTCAGGATTGCAGCTATCCTCTCCGGTTTGTAGGTTGCCCATCCTTTTCTAAGCACATTTTTAAAGAATCTATTTTACCACTGTTCGGAAAATAAATAAATGAATGACCAAAGGCCACCCAAAAACCAAAACACGTGCATCTTGTGGAGGGAGGGTGAGCTAAAAGACCAGACCAAGCTAGAGTGGGGAAAGAGATCCCACTGTAGAGGTTTATTAGACATTCATGATGCCATTTTCAGCTTGAAGCTAAACACAGGCTTAGGACCCTCCTCTCACTCTCTGTGGAGGGCATCATTGAAGGAAGGAGAGATGTGCTCCAGGGGCTAAGAGTGGGCAGCTGTCAGAAGAAAACAAATGTGGGGGTAGTTATTTGGCTAGATTCAGATGTTCGCTGAGGGATCCCAGAGTTATTCGGCAGTCCCTCCAGCCCGTGCAGTCTCATGAAGGTTCCCCTCGTCATTAATACAAATTTCATTGATGAAAAAACAGCCAGAGAATCAAATAGCTTTTTAGGGATTTCTGGAGGTCCCTGACTCAACCTGTCATGTGAAGTAGGGCCAGCCTCAAAGTTGTATTCAGCTCATATCCCTCCTTGGTGCAGCTTGGTTCCATGAGAACACCTAAATACAGACAGGAGGGAGTAATCTCTCCCTTTGCCCCAAGGCATCGGGCTATTTAATGCAGCTGGTTGACAGTGACTGCTCCAGCAGAGTTTTTAAACAAAAACATGCTTTCACACATCAATGTACGCACACACAAACATAACTTCATACTTCTTCTTAGGGCAGATGGACACGTGCACACAAATGAATGAATAAATAAATGTGATGTGTGTTCACTTGTCCCTATGCACATAAACAGAATAACTAACTTTTCCATAATTTGGTGTTCTATACAAAAGCAGCCCAGAGCCCAGAACAAGGAGGGACTGTGGGACCGGCTGTGGTGCAGGGTCACCACCAGGCCCAAACCTCTTGATCTGTTCAGGCTCACATCGGTATCTTGGTGAAGGCTGAGCTCCTCATGACGGGGCCGTATGGGGCCGTCAGTGCAATTTCTCATACATACAGCAAAAGGTCTCTTGCCTCAATTTTACACCATTTGCAAAAACCTGGAAATGTTCAAGTCTAGGTTGAACAGGGCTTTGAGAAGCCTGGTCTGGTGGGAGGTGTCCCTGCCCAGGGCAGGGGGTTGGAACTAGATGATGTTTAAGGTCCCTTCCAACCCAAATCATTCAATGATTCTGATTCTATGAAAATTCACCCAGCTGTGGACGTGTTGCTCCTCCTCTGGCAGGAGCCAGTCCCTAAATATATATTTTGTCACCTTATCTAAAGCAGCACAATTTTCAGAAGAGCTGAAAAGCAGAGAGTAAGAAAATACAGCTCCTTCAGGAAAGAAGGATGCCAAGATCTGGAAAATCTGGCTTTTTCAGGCAGGTCTGAAAATGTAGGTCACCTATTGCTGGACTTGTATGGCTTCAATCCCAGCCCTTTTTCTGCTAATTTTTCAGCTACCCCCTTTCTTTCTCCTTTTAGATCTGTCTTTTTCAAGCTCCAGCCTGCCTCTTCCCAGCCAGCTGTGTATAAGAAATGATTTTGGGACATGCTGGCAGGGAGTAGGTTTAAAAATAAACATGGTGATATTCACCAGGAAGACACTGCAGGCTGCAGACTTCTTTGTGAGTGATAAAGATTTAATTATTGCATGCTGGCCCTCCTTAGCATCTTCTCAGCTGTAACAGGTGCCTGAGTTTCATCTTTCTTCCAGTTTTTTCTCAAGGTAATTAAATCTTTATCCTGGAGATAGGTATATGCAGGTATGTGAGTCTCTTCCTGCTTTAAAGGGAGACATTTTTATTTTTTATTAACTCTACTAATCAGTAGAGGAATTATACATAAACTAAGCTAGGGAGGCCACAGGGAATTCAAGGTTTTATCTGGCACTGTGTTTTCCTGTAAAATAATCCCGTTCTGGGGAGACCTGCTATGGTTTCAATTTTAAGAATAGGTTGTGTTCATTTTGTGATCCTGATAGCTTTATTCCTCCCAACCCCGGGATTTATTTCTAATCCTGAGCAAAAGGATTTTTCATGGGAGAGAAAGAGGCTGCAGCAATGAGGACAAAGCATGAGCCTGAAGCAGGATTCTCCCTCAGGCTCATTAAAGGACTTGGGGCATGACCCTCCGTGGTACATTTTATAATGGGTCTCAAGTCACTTTGATCACAGTGTGATCACACACTCCTGAAGTCTTTCTGTACTTTCTATCACCAGATGTTGTGCTACATGGTTTGTGAAGAAATACAGTATGGAGAACAGTGCCATTAAGATGTCTGGACAACAGAAATGTGGATTTCACACTTAACACTTCAAAGATAATAAAGTGAATCTTTCTAAACTCTCTAATGGCAAATGGCTGGAAAAACAAAAATGTTGGGAATTTCATGCTGAGAAATTCAGGGCAAAGACTGAGGTTGGGATTTATGTCCTGTATTACCTTAACCATGCACTGCCCTCTTTACATATGTGCATTGTTCATCCAAGAAATGGCTCGATAGAATCATAGAATCACCTGGGTTGGAAGGGACCTTTCAGATCATCTAGTCCAACCATCAACCTAACTCTGACAAAAAACATCACTAAAACATATCGCTAAGCTCTACATCTACATCTTTTAAATACCTCCAGGGATGGTGCCTCAGCCACTTCCCTGGGCAGCCTGTTCCAATGTTTGACAACATTTTCCGTGTAAAGTTTTTTCCTAATATCCAGTCTAAACCTCCCCTGGCACAACTTGAGGCAGTTTCCTCTTGTCCTATTGTCTGTTTCTTGGGAGAAGAGACTGACACACACGTCCCTACACCCTCCTTTCAGGTAGTTGTGGAGAGTAATAAGTCTCCCCTCAGCCTCCTCCTTTTCTCCAGGCTGAAAAATCCCAGCTCCCTCAAGCTGCTCCTCAAAAGACTTATTCTCCAGACCCCTCACCAGCTTTGTTGCACTTCTCTGGACCAGCTCCAGCACCTCAATGTCTTTCTTGTAGTGAGGGACCCAAAACTGGACACAGTTATATGTTATATGTATGAATGAAAGACAAGCTATATGTATGGAAGAAAAATCAATATTGAAGTAGTAAATACATAACAGCAGTCATATTCAATCCAGAAAGTCCATGAAACACTAATGACTGTTCCCTCAGATGAAACAGCATATGACCTTGTGCTCTTCTGATGCTGTCAGAGACAATAGAACGAGATGAACAGAACTTTGATTTTACATAATATGCCCATTTTTTGTGTACCTACGCAAACTCTATATAATGGATATAAGGTAACCATCCTTAAATTATTTCTCTTGGATGATAAAACAGAGGTGGGGTTGACTGTGGACAGGTCATTAGGCATACCTCCAACCCCAGTATTTTATCTCTATGCTTTGAAAATAGTCTTCAAACCCTTAAGACATACGACAAATGAAGGCAAAGGACACTTACTTCTCCCCTGCTGTCCCATGCTCAGCAAAAGAAGTCATTGGTAAAAAACCTCCACGAAGTCCCCTTTTGGCTTCTTTTTGACCCATCGTTCCTTCCAAAAACCTGTTTCCAGAACACGGGTGTGTTAATGATTAGGAATAGTTCTTCTAATTGCCAGCCTAAATTTATTCATGGGCAGTTTATTCCTCATTTTCTCTTCTACAAATGTTGTCTCTGCATTTATTTTCTTACAATTACCCCTTCTTGACTTTGTATGTAGTTCAGACCTCATAATGAACACTCGCTCTGTTACACATATCAATTATGGATACCTCTGAGCAGGAGCTCCACTTTGAGCGTGCAACTGAGACTTTGGTTGGCGCTTAGGAACTTTCTGAATTGGAGCTTTAAATGGTGAGATTGTACCAATAGAGGTACGAAATGTTCTCCACTAATCATTTCACCCTGAAAGGGGGAAGAAAGTGAACTAAAGCAATTGGAACCTAGGGAAAGGAAGGAGATACTGAGTTTCTTGCTGCTCTTTCTTTCCACTGCCTCTTAGTTTATCTGTGTACAAGTCACTAACCGCTAGAAGGGTAAGAAGTTTGAGATCTTCTGTCCTGATCCTGTCTTCTGAAGTAGCTACTATGGGTCCATGTCAGAGAAAAGATACCAGACTAGATGAACCTTTGATCTGACCTAAGAATGGCCATTTTCGTTTTACTCTCTTGTATCAGTTCACACAGTTAAACCAAACACAGGGAAATTATAATTTGATTCACAGGAGAGAAGGGAATTTTTTTAAAAAAGAAATACTAATAAAAAATCAGTTGGAAGTAAGTTGTCCACTTTTAAGTAAAAAGAGACTCTTTTTGTTTGACACTATTTATGCTTACCAAAAGTATCGTGGTTTCTGGGCTGAGTCATAAATAGCACCCAGTTGAGACAATGTTTTATTATGGTGCAGGGAAAGTTGTCATTTTCACATGAGTTTTCCTACAGAGGTGGCTGGGAAATAGAATTTCTGTCCTCTGGGAAATTTCAGTCTCTCAGAAAACAGTTTTCATTTGTCAAAAAAAAATTCAGAATTTACCGCATAGTGTAAATTGCCCATCAAAACTGATTCAACCATCCAATATTTTTAGTTTGTGAAGCAGAATATTAGAGCTAATCCAGAAAAAGAAATTATGTTAAACATAATTTGGAGACAAAATTAGAATGATTAAAATCTTTCTATTTATGAAAATAAATAGAAATGGGTTTTGATCTGTTTTTACAGTTCAAAATTGCAGTATTTCAAAAAAAGTGCTTTTTTATTTAAGAAAAACATCCTTGATCAAAAACTTCTCAGCAAGCTCTGTCTATGTGCATGGTGACCAAGAGACAAATATACATATGCCAAAATGGGTGGTCATTTACAGAGATCTGCAGAATGTTGTTGACTTTATCTGGGTCCTCACCTACAGTTTGATTCTAGCCACATCAGGGCTGGTTGATGACCCTCAAGCTTGGCAGCGGTGCGTACTCGTGTCCTCATTGCACAGGGCCACCTTTTTATGGGGCACACTGGCTACTCCACACTAGATGATGCTTGACTTCAAGTCTCCCCTGAGTCCTTTGTTGGACCTCTTTGGTCTTAGGATCTGTTAGCACATTTGGTGAGTTTTTATTTTCAGTCCAGAGGGTTTAAAATAATTTAAGAGTTGTGTTATAGTCACATATTTCTAGCATGAAACATGCCAGGCAATGTGGCATGAACTTGTCCCAAGACAGTACTGGATGACTGTATCTGGCTGTCTCCTACATCATCCTACGTGTCCTCTCCCTGGCATACCTCCAGATGTTGCCTGCATGCCTACAAGCCTTTATTCGGCAAATGTGTTTCATCTTCCAGCTGTACCATTGTATAATAAAACATTATGTGAGGAGTCCTTCCCAGATAAACCCTGGTAACCTTTTTTCTGCTTTTCTTTTTCTTTCACAAAGCCGACACTGTAATTCTTTGCACTCAAATCCAGAAAATTCCTGTGAGAGAATAGTTAGCCCTGAATGCCCCTTTTTTTTTTCTTTAACTTTTAGGGAGTTCATCTCTCTCCATGGTTTGGTGCTTAAAAAGAGGCTGGGCTGCTCAAGGCAAAAGTGATTACTGGCCTGAGGAGGAATTTTGCTGAATGTCAGAATAACAGAAAGATAGCAATAACCCTCCAGCACGGGCAGATGCTGATGGAAGAACAGAGGCAAGCACACAGCCTTCTCACAAATTAACACCTCCCTGACACCTACCTGTAATGTCCCGTTGTAAATAATAAAATCTGCCTTAATAAAAACCATCAGACATTTAAGAAAGTCATCAACGTTGTAATATTAAACCTGATCTCTAAATCAAACTCAGAGCAAGCATTTTAAATCAAACAAACGCCAAGTGAAAAATCTTCATGGAAGGCATGAAGATTTTTAAGCAACATTTCTCTAATTCTTATCCTCATTTCTGAAAGATCATCTTAAAGCTACGGACAAAAGCATGAGTTCCTGAGTTCACAGGAACCTGAGTTTTTGAGAGAAAAAAAAATTAAATCCTTTAATTGCTACTTCTCTATTCACTCTGCATCATGACTGCCAGTTCTGAACAGCAGGAATGTCATAATTTTTTGCCAAAGTCTGCAGAAAACATGTGGTCAAGCAGATGACAGGATTTCCTCAGGGTCTTTGAAGATGACAATCTCTTGTTTTTCCAGGTTTCTGCTCATCTCCTTTGAGCTCATCTCTCAAACCTGTGTTTCCTCTTGTGGCTCCACTCAACTCTACTCTTAAAGCCCTAGCCCCATGCCTCAGTGCACATCTTGTCTTCCCCTGGTTTGGTTTCAGATGTTCCTGATCCTACTGGTGGTAATTCACTGACTCTGAGCCAGTCCAACACTTCCTCTTTCTAAAATACCTACTTTTCTCTTTGCACCAGGAGATAACCTGGTTTTTATCCCTCCTCTCTCACCCCTGTGGCAGCTGACTGGGCAGTTAGGCAGTTTTGATGCTAACTTGGAAAAAGGCATTTTTTTTCTCTTTCTTTTTCATTCTGGACTTCTAAATATTACGGTTGATTACCTTACTCTTTTTGGGCCACCAATGAAAACCATCACTTGGATCTGGACTATTCACCCACACACCAATCTGTGTTCTGGGTTACCTCTTCCCACCACAGAAAATGAGCCATGGTACTTAACTTGGCCAGAATCCTGCCTGAAATTCTCAAAACCTACTGCAAATCTGCTCCAAAAACCACCCACTAGGAAACAAGCCTATTATCAGAAGCTAACCTAGATATTTCACCCAGAGCTTTACATTATAATTACTTTAATACCCCTCATGTCTGGGAAAGCCACCAAGAGCTAAAATTCAGTTTTAAAATACCAGAAGAAAAAAAAAAAAAACAAAACCACAACAGTCCTATTAAGTCTCAGCAGCAGCAGACTGTCATAGAGTGACAGTGATGCTGCAGGATAATGATCCCTGCCTCCAAAATCAGAGCAGTTATCAGTGGCATTTCCGCAGGTGGCATCAAGCATGGATATTTTATTAGACTGCTTTCGCCACACACCTCCTTCAAGAAGAAGGTCTTCAGCTGTCAGTTTGATGCCTCTGTCACACTGTTTCTTCTTCTACAAGCTCTTTTCTGCTCTTGCACAGGAACATCCCATTCCTACAGGTACGTTCGGGCTTCCTCAGTAGAAAGCAGAGGGGATGCAGCTCATTTCTCTCTGATGCAAATGCATCTGGACCTTGTTAGGTGAAAGGCAGCGCAGGGTTGTTTTGCATCACCTCCGAATGTATCTTGGGGTAGAAGTTCCAGAGGATGAAGACTTCTTACAGCATGGATTGCAGAAGGATTGCTCATAATTCATAGCATTTGTGCCTACTTTTCACCTATTGCATTGTACTGTTTCAGTCCAGCAGAACAATTTCCAGTCATAGTGTGGACACGGGTCACAAAAGTGAATGTGAAGCTGTTGTTGCACGGGTGTTGCTGCAGTGCTTAAGGAGGAGGCTGCTCTCTGTTAAGTACTGTTAAACTACCTAGTAAGAAAAAGTAACCCTATTTGGACATAGCAATTTAAGACCTTTTAAAAAGGAGGAGAAGAAAACAACCTTGTCAGTACTCATTCAAAGTGGGGTATAACTCAAGGTATGAAGTGACTTGAGCAAGGTTACACAGGCTTCTGTGGCAGAACAAATCACTGTCAGGTCTCCTTGGCTTCCAACAGAACCATTCAATCACCAGACCACCACTTTCCACCTCCATCACTTGCTTTGCAAGGTGACCTGCCTTGTCTTTGAAAAGTTCTAATTGTTTGAAAAAGGTGACCATGGATTCATCTTCTATGCATATCCAACTAATGAGAGGGTGGTTTAAGATATACTAGCATTATTTTGATGAGTTTGGGGGATAATACTGTCATTAGCTCAGCTGCACCTTCACTGCAGGTTAGAAAGGCATTTTTTACTCTATGCCTTGCAACAGCAAGACTTGAAAGTATGAGGGGTGAGTCCATGGGAAGACGCTATGTCCAACACTGGGGAAACAGGATGAGGTGCCACAGCTGGCCTGCACCACCAGTCCTGGGAGGACCTACGGAGGAGCGGGGGTAGCCCAGATCCCTCTTACTCACTAGCAGATTCACACTGGCAGTGTCAGCATCATACTTTCAACCAAGCTGGTTAGAGTTGACGCTACAGTTTCAAAATGTAATTCAGCAAGTGGAAGAGGCAGACGAAATAACTTGAACCTTAACCATGCTGCACTGTAAGGACTAATTCTGCAGACTGCTGCTTTCCCAGGGGGAAAGTTCCAGGGACTTGAGATGCTACATGTCATTTCATACACATTTTAATATTGAAAGGGAAGCTTTCTTTCAAAAATATGTGTATCAGAAACTTCAGCACTTTTGGCTATGTGGAGATCGCTGAAAGTACTTGTTGGACTCTTCAGTCAAAACCATTTCTGGTGAACTTTCTGGGGAAAAAGATTTTTTCTGGGTCTAATTAACTTTCTGTCAACCACTAGCAAGGCAAAAGGATAAGTACATTTTTTTTTTTTCTACCAGAGATAAGGCTGAGAAACTGAGAACATAGCTTATGCTGACAGGCATTAGGCACTATTAGACTGATCTATCAGCCTGAGTGATGATGGCCCTATGGAAGCAGTGAGCACATCACCACTTAAAGCATTTAAAACTGATCTGGGCACAGCACCAGGGAATATTCTGGCAGAAACAATCCCAGACTTGACTGAGGAATAAAGTAGATGGTCTAATGATGTTGGAGTGGGGGTGTTTTGCTTCGGGATGGCTTTTGTTTCACTTTTGGGGTGTTCTTTTGTGTGTGTCTAAATGCCAGGAGCCACATCAAGAGAAGTACTGAGCTCCTGCACCTTTCACAGAAAGACAGTGATCACTGTGAATTTGTAATAGGTCCATCACATGAGGAAACATTCCAACACGGGGTTAACTTCAAGGATGTCAGACATCCCAGCGGAGGATATTTTATTACAGGATCTAATTGAGTGTGTCACAGAGCATTTACTAAAGAAACCAAGAAGACCAGGCAGATTAATCACTCCAGTGATATTTGAGGCCAGTTTTCAAAACATATTTTAACACATAAAAGCCCTGCGTGCACACTTTCTGAGCACTAACATCTTCACGTCATATCATTCCCAGACACAATACCCATTACCTGCAACCCAACTGGGATGCAAATTTTGGATTTAGCCTAAGTAAAAAAGATACAGATTCACAGGAATAACTGACATTGGTGCCTGAAAATACTGTGGACAAAAACAGCTACCAGGAGCACCCTGTTTCTCCAGACTATTATGATTATTTTTAAAGGAGTCTTAGAAAAGCAATTGCCCCAAATTTAGATGTAACAGGATCAACTTCCCAATCTCATTTTGTTGAGGTCTATACTATTGCCTGAAAGAAAGGGAAAATGAAGCAGGCAAAAGGGTTTATCTGGTGAGGAGTTTTGCTTATGAAGGCAGGCTGAGTTAGCCTGAGGGCACCTCAATAAAACCCCACATAACATGATAGATGCTATTAAGGCAAAAGGATTTTTCCCTCTAATATTCACAGGTTTCTTTTGCTCATCAGGGCAGTGATGAGACTGGATAAATAGTTCACGCATTTTATATCCTCTGACTTTATGGTGGTAGCATTGGAAAAGGCTTCCTAAACAGAAGACAATGATCCCTTTATTACAGCCAGGGTTGTCGTTCAGTCAGGTGAGAATTAAAATCAAGTCATATACTGACGTTTAATTCAGTGCTCTCCAGGGCCGGAGGAGATACAACCTCTCTTTGTATTATTTATATAGAAAAAACCTGAGCAACCTAAGGGGAGTGTGTATCTTCCACCATCAGGGAACGAACGCTCTGAGAAAAGTGGCATTGCTGGGCTGGTAGACATGGCAAAATTGAATTGCATCTCTCAGTCAGGATAAGAATTTGACCCATCTACTGTCTGCAGGAGAACACCAAGTTGAATAAAGCTTCTGATAGTAGAGAACACAGTTTACATAACTGTTTGATGCTGATTGTGCTTTTCCAATTTTTAGATTAATTTAATAAGCCCTAATTAAGATTTGCCCTTCAGTAGCTACACACCTTTAGGCATTTGGGCATGGTTATTGTTACCAAGTATCTAAATACTTTCTTAAATCATGATTATTATTTAATTTCATACCGATGTATTGTACTCCTGTGCTTTTTTTGCTTTTTCTTCTTTTAAAGCCTGTGGTGACTGCTAGTCAGAATAGTTTCAATGCCAGTCATGTAAAATCTCAAACCTGAGTTGTATTTCTGCTATTGTAAATGAAGACGGAGTCATGAATCAGAGCCACAACTTTAGGTCCTTCCTCTGCATAGGGCTGTAGGGCTGAAAAAAATCATTTTACCACTCCTAAGGCTGCAAACTTTTATGCTATTTCCAGTAAAGACGGCACGTTGGGTCCATCAGACATATGATAGTACTGGGGTTTTAGTTAATTTAAAGTTACTGGTGGAAAGAACAAACTTCTTGTACCCTCATTTTGAAATGAAGCCCACCCTAGGAGTACAACATGTCACAAAATTACTTCTGTGCTGATTTTAGTCCTTTCTGGATATGATTCACATACCTAGACATAGCTAACTGGAGCCATTGGAAGTGCTCAAGATTATCTTTCCCGACCCTCCTCCCACTGGTACTCCAGGAAGACTTTTCTCTTTTACATCCTCTGTTCCACCTGCCAGCCCTGCAGAGATGTCTCTAACACCCTAAAGTGACTCAAAATAATGCTGATTTTCAGATGGATGATTAAAGCTCCCCAAGGAAGGGTTGGTAGGTCCTGACCTTATGAGTGTCTTGTGAGTGGTATGCACTGAGATTCTTTATGGAGAACCATAAAAACATCCATCAGAGAGAAATTCCCACCTCCTTCTCAGGGCCGCATGCCAATAGCAGCAGCTGGAAGGATCACAACTCAGATGCAATGTACAGCAGCAAAGGTAAATGCTTGCCTACATCTATTACCAGTCTCACTAAGAGACACCGTGCTTTTTACGTGTTCAGCAATTAAAAGAAAACAAGCTTTCCACCTCCTCCGCTAGCAGTGAGATATTAAATGCAAAAGAAAAGCCCCTTTTACATGACACTGGGGGAAACTCCATTCACTTCACCAGTGATTCTGGCACTGGTGCCCAGGCCTGAGCTCACAGATTGAGGCTGCCCCATCTGTAAGACAGGGGAAGCCATATATCCATAACTTCTATTTATCCACTTTCTGTCCATGCTTTTGCCAGCACTAAAGCAATGAAGGATTACTAAGCACGGTGTCAACAAAAAGAAAATTCATTGGCAAAGAGATGCTTTTGGAACTGCCACAAAAAGAAAAATAAAACAAAACAAAACAAAACCAAACAAACTAAAACCAAACAACAAAACACCAAACAAACAAACAAAAAACCCACCAAAAAACAAAAGCATAACCTCCCACTGTAGTTGAAGGGTTCAGGGCACGTTTACATGGTAATTGAACCTTGTACTTGCAATAGTCTCTCTTTCAAACTGGAGCCTTCCCCTAGACCTTTCCTTGCCTAGGAAATGATCTTTACCAACATCCCCTTTTGCCCATGCTCCTCCATATATTGACTTGAAAGTCCAGATAACATTTAGCAAGATGAGTATCCACAACTACTCACAAGATGCTTATAGTATCTGAATGGCTCCTTTTTACAAAAATGTCTTAGGCTTGTTCATGCCCCCCAAGATCATCTAAATTTGCGTCCTGTACTTTGCCATCTCATATCGTATCAGCTTGAAGGAAATTAAGGTGGTGGAAAGGAACATCTGAAATACTTTTTCCTTTTACTGGCTCTGACATGTTGTGAGAGAGTGGCTGGTTCTGGTCAGTTAGCATATGATTTACCCTTATCACTGAAAGAAGCTGACAGAGTAGATCCACACCTGACTAACTCTCATATTAAAAGACCTGTGTCTGCTCCAGTCAAAGTCATGCAGCATCTGTAGTTAAAGAGAGATAATAAGATTACAAATCTATGGAAAATAAATACCATCAATTTAATGTAAGATTACAGTGCAAGAAAACTACTGGAACTTAATCTACAGTATTTGTTTAAAGAGCATCTGCCAGTGCCTCTGTTAAAGACAGCCTCCTCAGCTAAATGGGCCGCTGCTATCCCCCCACAGGATTTTTTTCACATCTCATAGCTAACTCCTGTAAGACTCTTGTTTCATTGTAAAATCTGAATAAAAAAAGTGGACAATTCAGAAAGCAGCATGGCGCAGATCAGATGGAGCAGTTGTTGGCCAGCAGATAGTTCATATATTGCAATTATAATGCAAAATTATTTTTAGCACCGTATGCTTCTAGTGGAGTCCTAAAGACTGTCTTTCGTGCTCATTGTGCAGTGACCTGGAAGAAATCCTTACTAGTAAGGCTGTCAGAAGACCCATGAAGAGGAAAGGATGAATAATGTGGACTCTCCCCAGGGAAGATGTGACTCTGAAAAAGATTTGTCCTGACCTCAATCGGGCCGAGGAAATAGCAAGGGGGTCTAACCCTTGCCTGGGTTTTCCTTCAAAGAGGGATATTTCAGGCCACAGTTTATTTCACCAAACATCTAAGACATATTCAGAGTTTCTGCTCTCTCTGCAAACATAAACACATTGGCTAAAAGGGCAAAAGGTTCTGTGAGTGCTCGAAGGGGTTTTTTTAGGGTTAGGAAAGGTCTATAACCTACGATTTTTTACCTACTGTGTCTGCAACTGGAAAATCTTTTTCCATTTACTAATATTTATGCTTGAAGGATGTTGCCCAGCTGGAGTAACTTAATTTATTCTGCTATTCTGCAATTGAAAAAAAAAAAATAAATTCAATGAGGAGCTTGATCTTTCTATTTCATCAAGACAAGGTTAAAGAATGGCATAACATGATCATGCAAAAATTTAAATCGGGGCAAAAGTTATAATAAAAGTTATACTGTCTTCTGCAGAAAGGAAAATACAACAAATCCAGTGCCTGAAAATATAGACAAGGCCAATATGACCTTAAAATAAATTTAATACACTGAAACAACATAGCAAATACTCTTATTGTTAGACATTTTCACCTCTAAATCTGTTTATTGATGTGTTGTGAGTTTTTTTTTTTTCCTTGCTGAGTTTTGTTTATTTTTTCCCCTAAAGAATATATCCCACTACAGAAAAATGAATATATCTGAACCAGAGTAAAGTCCAGGGAAGTCATGCATCATAGAAGTGGTCAGAAACGATAGTCATAGAAATTCCTCCTGGCTTCTAAATAAAGTAGTTTTTAAATTCTCTTTTCAGCTGCTGCACATAAAAGCACTCTCTAAAGAAGGCTGGTTGCACTAGAATCATAGAACCATAGAATCATAGGATGGTTCAGGTTAGAAGAGATCTTAAAGATCATCCAGTTCCAATCCCCTGCCCTGGGCAGGGACCAGGCTGCTCCAAGCCCCATCCAGCCTGGCCTTGAACCCCTCCAGGGATGGGGCAGCCACAGCTTCTCTGGGCAACCTGGGCGAGGGGCTCACCACCCTCACAGTAAAGAATTTTTTCCTAGAAATGGGGACATACAGAGGAAAAGAATTTGCTTCACAACAGACAGGAGTCCAGCAGCAAAACTGGGCTTGTGCCCTCATCATCTGCATCTCATACAGAGCTTTACTCCACTTTGTCTCCAGATTCCAGGCTGTTCACAGGAAGACCTAGTTATGAGATCTCATGTATGCCCTAGTCTTGTACATCATTAAATAAAGGAAAAACTCTCTGGTACAGATGCTGACAGCTGAACTGTAAGGGATTGGAGGGGGAAATTACACCAGAAATATCAANCCCTTGGCCGATTTCTTGCTCTTAGGGATGCACCGATCTTGAGCTTGGAGGAAGTGGTCTTTGAACACCAGCCAGCTCTCGTGAGCCCCTTTGCCTTCCAGAGTCCTATCCCACGAGATCTCCCCAAGCAGCTTCCTGAAGAGATCAAACAACCTGAAGAGATATCAACACTGATTTGATAGATCCTTGTACCTCTAGGGAAAGCACACCTTCATATGCATTTCTGTCTTTCAAGACCTTTGTGTTTATTTTCTTTGAAGCCAAAATTACCATCAAACAGGTTCAGGAGTTTAGTTAGGATTCTTACAAAGCTGAATCTCATCCTAGAAGAAAAATGAGAGGCTGGTTGTGTAGCCCCACAAGAGATGGATTTGCACAGGACTAACACAACTTCATAATACTGAAAGCTAAAATTTTGCAGAACAGAGTGAAACACAGAAATAAAAAACACTCTGATTCTTACGAAGTGGCCAAATCAGGATCAGGAGATGCAGATTTATTTTTTTTTTCTCCTGGGACTCGAAATAGCCATTACTGTTATGCAGTGCTCAGACCAAAAATAAGATGTGACAATTTGAAGTGTATACAATCTGGTAAAATATAAAATATTTAATAAATATGTAAATTGGTCAAGCTGCTTCCCCAAGGAGGAAAGCTTCAGTCGTGCTTTACAGCCCTCATTCACTTACGCAAATACTTTAAGAGGATCAAGGATGGATTTTAAATGAAGTTAAAGTTTAACGAGAAATATATAATCCTTCAAGGAAGAGATTTTGTCATCTTCATTTATAATTTCTTGCAAGTTTCAAAAGTAAGAAGTTGAGGGAGTAGCTTTCTGAAGCTTTGTGTGTGCAAACTAAGAGAAGTGAAGCAGTCCACTTGAATCCTACAGTCAGGGATGTGACAAAATCTAGAAAGTAATGATCTTTTCTATTATTCAGGGAGTTCTGGGTTTTCACAAAGATATATGTAAGTTCATCGTTCAACTGATTCCCACAGGATCCAGACAGAGTCTTCTGATATTTCCTCTTTAGGCAGACCAGCAATGTTAAGGGAGATCCTAAGTCACTGAAACCTAATTCAAGTGTCACATATCCCCTTTTGAAATCACTTCAAGTTCCATCTTAAAGTATTTAAGTGTTTTCCTCTGCAAAGAAGCTGAATCTTGTTCCTCTAAAACCTCATTTCTTTAGCAGTTAGGCACTGTCATTTAATTTCTAGGTCAAACCGATTCATATCCAAGATACACTCATACATACCTCTTTAAAAATGAACAGTTCTGTGATAGACAGAACATAGGAGAGTTTAGAGAAAGTTTTCCCCACTCTAACCAGCCCTATCATCAGTCCTACATTTGTGATGTGTTCAGTTTCTGGAACCTGCTTATCAGTTAAAGATCATTTCATACAGCTTGTACAGCGGTGTGTTCTCATGACACAGGTTTTTGAAAAGCCAGTTACAGTCCTGAAAAAGCTGTGAATACTAAGAAAGCTATTGAAGGAACAAGAGATGGCTGGGCAAAGAAAAGAAGAAAGAAAATAACCCAGAAAGTACCTTTGTACTGGGGAAGAGCCCAGCAAAGGAACATGTTGCGTTTATATTTTGTAACCTAGTTCTGGGTTACAAGGCAGAATGAAAAAAAAAAAAAAAATCCCAATTGAGAATTGTTGAAGCTGGAGAGTGTCTAAAACTAATGAAAGGGTTGTTTGACGACCAGTAACACAAAGCAGAAAATTCCTTTAACACATGCTTTGCTCTGCCCTCTTGTACATTGCTCTGTTAATTTTCACCCTGTTTCTCCAAGTAATTTCAACCTGGAAGTAATTGTTCTTCCTTCTTCATGTGCTTTCACTTTGGATGATGGAAAGTCTGAAGCAAGTTGACAAAGCACTCAAGAGACTGAAGGGTTCAATTTTTACTTTTCTCCCCACCAGGAAAACCTTTATCTTGTGCTCCAGTGATGTCTGCTCAGAGATCAGCACTCTGCTACAGGTGCCCATCAACTCGATAAAAGCCCAAAGAGGTGTTGTGATAACGAGGAAAGTGGAATGGAGTGAGAATATTTTGTTTTATTCAGAAACCAAACTAAATATGCATTAACATCACATCATTCACACAGCACAGTAGTCAGATTTTCTTATCTTGTCAGAGTTCGCCTTTACTGCCCATCCGATGAGATGAGAAGAATGAAGAGAATAACCATGAGGGATGAAGGTCTGAGAGATCACAAGCCCGTGAGGATCTTTACTTTCCTCCTCAAAAGCAATGGTTTCATAGAATCCGTTTCACTATTGTCTTGATCAGTTTACTGTAATACTGTGTGAGGTTTTCTGGAGTGTGGCATCTGTCCGTTTGGCAACACATTGAATAGCAGCTTCTTGACGTATACAGCACAGCCAGAATCACTGCTTCACCAACATGTAGACATCTTGCTCAACTCTCGCTCCATACTAAGTGGGCAGACACAGTTTCCACAGCCCAACAGTGAAGATGAAACTTGGTGCTCCTATGGGTGTAGACAAGGCCATTTACTGCCAAATTCACTCTCCCTACACAGGTGCACAAGATTGACATACATACTGACGGAAAGTTTCATGTCTCTTCAATTTAGCAGTTCAAAAATAATTTATACAAAGGGTTTGGGCAACTAAATCCCCACAAGTGTCAGTGGCGAGAGACAGTCACTTCTGAAACAGTGTCAGCAGCAAGAAAGTAATTTGCCTTGTGGACAACTTTTTCTCTTACTACTGATGAGGACTAAATTAATGTCTAGGTTAGACCAGCTGCCTGTCTTCTACCTGTCCAAAATTCAGTGCAATGAACCTAAATTCAAGAGATTTTTATGAAATTCAAAACTCTTTAAAACTGGCATTCCCCCTTCCCCAGCTCCCTTGGTCAATGAGGATGTGCGAGCAATTAAGATGTTGTACCTTATAGCTCTCTGCAACTATCTGAAAGGAGGGTCTAGCTAGGCGGGGTTAATTTCTTCTCACAAGTAAGAGGTGATAGGAGAAGAGGAAATGGCCTCAAGTTGTTCCAAGGGGAGGTTTAGACTGGATATTAGGAAAAATTTTACACCGAAGGGGTTATGAAGCATTGGAAGGATGCTGCCCAGGGAAGTAAGTGGTTGAGCCACCGTCCCTGGAGTTATTTAAATGATGGGTAGACATAGTGCTTAGTGATATGGTTTAGTGGTGGTTTTTGTCAGAGTTAGGTTGATGGTTGGACTAGATGATCTGAAAGTTCTCTTCCAACCTAGGCAATTCTATGATTCTACAACAGATTACTAGTTTCCTTTTTTAATTACTACTATTATTTTGTTCAAATTCCTATCTTTTCACACTTTATTTTTCTCATGGTGAGTGTAGAAACCTTCATCTCCGTAGTCACTTACAGTATCCCTGCTTCTCATCTGTGCCTGAGCAGAGAGGTATGCAAGACTTTTTCTTTGATGTAGTTGTAGCCCGATAGCAGTGTGAAACTAGAGAGTGCTGCATATGTAAATAAGTGCCTGCTGAAAATTAGTTACACAGGCTGGCAGCCAAGCAGTTAAACCAGGCGTGGAAATGGTTTGCAATCTGTTCCACCAGTCTCTCAAGTTTCCATTGTCAAAGTGGTATTATTTTTTCAGCAAAACGGCCGCCCTCCAGTACCAGCCTCGGGAACCAGTGTAATTAAAAACAACAAAAAAAAAGTTTTATTGTTTTTAAATATATCTTTAAGCTACAGGGGAAAGGGAAGGAAAAATCTATTGCAAATTAGAATATTTCTCCTTACTATTCACAGTTATCAGCCTGTATCCAGTCGTGAGCCGAAGAAGCTGGATTTGATCTCTCATAAGTGAGATGGTCTTCGCTGTTTAAAAAAGGAATATATTCTCAGTGTTTATTCGTGGTGACAACAAAATGCTCCTCACCACTGGGAAGAGCAGAAAGGGTACAACTTTCCTTGGCTGCAAGAGCAGCCTGCACTTGGTGCTGCCTGAGCACAAATGTCACTGCTTTTAACGAGTGTCTCCCATGACCTTCCTCAAGGACACCTCCTGGCAGAAGGAAACAGGGATGTTGTTTTCCCAGTTTGTGTGTAGGCTGCCTTTTAATGGGATTTCTTGTCAGACCTTGAAGTCTGGGGGAAGTTTAATAAGCATAAAAGGCTAACCTTCTCCCCACTTCACCCTGAAATCCAGTTGGGCAGACTGTGTCTCTGGTCTAGGTTTGCCTGAACACTCCAAGCAATCAGGATGATACCTTTCTGACAGTTAAGCCCTGTGTTTGAAAGGGAATTGACTGTTCCCCAAGCAAGCAAATGACATGTAGTGAAGACAGAGAAAAACTCAAGAAAAAAAATTTCAAACTTTCTTTAGTTACCTTCCACCAGGACCATAAGCCAGCAATATGCCCTTGTGGCCAAGAAGGCAAATGGTCTCCTAGGGTCCATAAAAAAGACTGTGGCCAGCCAGTCAAAGGAGCTCATCCTTCCCCTCTACTCTGCCCAGTGAGGCTACAATTGGAGTACTGTGTCCAGCTCTGGGCTTCCCAGTTCAAGGACAGGGAAATACTGGAAACAGTCCAGCGGAGGGCTACAAAGATGATCAAGGGAATGGGGCACCTCTCTGACGAGGAAAAGCTGAGACACCTGGGTCTCTTTAGCCTGGAGAAGAGAAGACTGAGAGGGGATCTCATCAATGCTGATCAATATCTAAAGGGCAGATGTTAAAAGGATGGGGTCAGATTCTTCTCAGTGGTGCCCAGTGACAGGATAAGGGGTAATAGGCACACAAAATGCCGTCTGAACATGAGGAAAACCTTCTTTACTTTGAGGGTGGCAGAGCACTGGAAAAGGCTGCCCAGGGAGGTGGTAGAGTCTCCACCTATGGAGATATTCCAAACCCCCCTGGACATGTTCCTGTGCAACCTGCTCTGGGTGACCCTGCTTTGTCAGGGGGGTCGGACTAGATGATCTCTGAAGGTCCCTTCCAACCCCTACCATTCTGGGATTCTCTGATTCTATGATATGAAAGCTTCTACAGTGTACACAGTTAAATGTACTTCCTACCATCTTTAATGTCCAGCCTTAGAAAACAGGGCAAATTAAGATAAAGGGAAATCCACCAAGAGGTGTCTGCCTCAACAGGAGGCATCTTCTCAGAGAGTCTGAGCCTCACAAGTCACTAGAGACAGGGAGGCTGTTATGGGGAGACAGCACTTGCCTGACCTCTCCTTATAGTCCTGCCTAACCATCTGCAACTGGACAACATCAGGGACAGGATGATAAAGGACAAGATCTAATGGTCTCACTCAGTCTTGTGTTATTTTGCAACACCAACAGCTTCAGTGTGATGTTGGATTTTTCTATCAGTTTCTGCTGAAATGTAGCTACTTCCAGGGAGGATGTTTTAGGGCAATCCGTAATGCCACTGCACAGCTTGAGTAGGAACTAAGGAATATTTTTATGCTATTGCAACAAGAGATGGGAAATCAGATAAAAATAATCAAATCAAGCAAAGTGAATTTATGAGGACATGAAGGCTGCAGCTTCTGATTCCAGCAACAACAGGCCATCACTACTGAATCTGAATGGCCAAGGTTATTGAGGTAGGTCTTCCTGCTGCTGGGACTAAACTGTGACTTTAGTCCCAAAGGAAAAGCAAAGAGTAGAAAGAAGACTTGAATGATGTCTGAAAAAACCCCACTTCTGTCTCAATACAAGAGAGCGGGGCAAGATAATTCAGCTGGTGGGGCCAGAAACATCC
Organism: Rhinoptilus africanus; assembly: GCA_013400135.1. NCBI lineage: Eukaryota > Metazoa > Chordata > Aves > Charadriiformes > Glareolidae > Rhinoptilus > Rhinoptilus africanus. Next base: position 128,396 of record VXBO01002735.1, read on the forward strand.
TCTAACAGGAGCTGGCAGTTACTAGAAGTGCTTTAAATATTATTGTCATCAGTTCATATCCAGTTAGTCGTCTTTGCTTGACTGTCAACCAATGTCTACATGTGCATGTATGGGTAGGTAAGTCTCCCAACCACTGAATCATGGGCAAGCAGATGTTTTCAGTACCCCAATCCTGCAGGGTTGAGAGTACTTTCCACATTAACACATTTGGCAACACCATCAGTGTCAAAACTTCCCATCTCCCCTCAGAGAGCAAACAGCAGTGTAATTCCCATCTCTCCATGGAACCATGTTGCAAACTGAATTAACTAAACATCTGCAAGGGATGAAAACCAAATAAAAACTAACAAAAAACCACCCACAAATCCACTAAAGTGCATACAATTCTTATTTTTAGAGCCATTGAGTCCTTAAATTTATATAAAAACCTCTATAGCAAAATGCTGTTCCGGTTTTATTCCTGACCAAATAAAATTTCCAGACAAATATTTCCTAAGAAAAGGAGGGGACAATAGCCACCAACACCACGCTCGCCAACTTCTTCACATAGACATGTTTTGGTTATGTGAGTACAACCCTGCTTTCATGTAGTTTAAAGATATAAGACTTACTACACTGTCCTCCAGACTCCTAGCCTGCATCATCTTGCCCAATTCATCCATGCTTATTGAAGGAAAATAAAAGTATGTAGATCCTTCTGGATAATCACCTCCATATTCCAGCACCCATTTGGATACTGGCTCCAATTTCACCAACAACTGTGGATATGTTAACTTTAGTCAAAGAGCAAGAATAATTAACTGAGGCTATTCCTGAAGTAACATGATGGTGTTGATGTTGTAGAATGGTTGGGAAAGAGATGCTTCTATTCTTGTGTAAGAGCTGAGCAGCCCAGGCAATAACTACTGATATGTATATACAAACCACAATATAATATATACTACATACATANGTGTCCCGGTGTACATGTGTACATTTATGTATTGTAGATCAATACATAAAGCTTCAAGAAAATAGGGAAGTCTCTGGGACAATCATCAGTATTTTCTCATCGCAGTGGCTTTTTGATCAATAACAATTTCTAGTCCCTTCTTTTGACCTGTTTTAATGTTTTTTTTCTGGGAGGAACTGAAGAACACTCCCACTCTGAAAGCTGCCTAGTGCATTAGTGTCAACCTACATATCAGGAATTTACATATGGTTGCCCTAAATATTAATTCTGAAAAATTTGTAATCCACAAATATTACTTAAATTTCTTACAGTAATTCTCCAGCATTTCTGGTTTCCACTGACTGGCCTGGGTCTTTGGTTCAACACAAAGGCAAAAGGAGGCATGCTGCCAGTCTGACTTATGCCAGAGGACTTCAGCCCAGGTCTTGTAGTTCAGAGAGAGGTGACATAGCTGTAAGAGTTTTTTTAGCAAGACAATGCCCAAAGCCAGTCAACCAGTAGGTGTAAATCACCAGCTGGGAATTTTGTCCTACATGTCCTAGTTAATATGTAATACCAATATATAAAAGTATTTCACAGCTGTGTCATCTAATTGCTAAATGAAATTCAAGTGAAAAATTGAAAGCAAAAGAAACACCACTGCAAAGCTTCTTTTTTTTTTCTTCTTTTGCCTTTTTTTTTTTTTATTTTTTTTTTTTTCTGAGCTGCTGTGCAGGTGTTCCACTCTCCAGAGGAGAAAAATGTTTGACAGCAAAGGATATTTGTGTTGGCAGTATCACTTGATCCATGGTTCAGGAGCCAAATTGAAAACATATTTCCACAAGGTACAGCTGCAGATCATTAGAAGGAGCCAACTTTCATGGGCTGTGCAAGTATGTCTGAGAGAGAGCAGATATGTAAATTAAAATATACCCCAAAACCTGACAGAAATATATTTCGGGATGGAAAAATTCAGTAAGGGCAGCAGATTTTTGTGTTACTATCTCTGCTAATGGTCCAAGTTTGGCTCTGTTTGCTGCAGTACATCATTATGTGGTTGGACTTTGTTGTTCTTTCTGCAATGAGAGGTCTATCCCACCTTTCTTCCCACTGCTTGGTTTCCTGCTGTTAGTAAAGGATAATCTTATTTCTCAGCAGCTGGTCTAAGAGTATGTTCCATGGTCCTCCCCGGGGACCCATGGATCCATAGATGCAAATGACAACCTCCAGAGAAAATGCAGACATTTTAGTCACCTATGATTTTTCTTAGGGAACCCACAAAACAGGAATATAAATTTCTGCTTGTTGGGAGTGAATCCAACATGTTACAGCATCGCAAACACCAGGTTGAGTGGGCTTGAGAAACAGGATGCCATCAGAGGGACCTGGATAGGCTTGAAGAGTGGGCCTGTGCAAACCTCATGATGTTCAACCAGGCCAAGTGGAAAGTCCTGCACACGGATCAGGGCAATCACCATTATCAGTACTGACTGATGGATGCAGAGAAGGGCTTGAGGTTACTGGTAGATAAAAAACAGGGCATGATCCAGCAATGTGTGCTTGCAGCCCAGAAACCCAACCATATCTTGAGGCTGCATCAAAAAAAGCCTGGTCAGCAAGTCAAGGGAGGGGATTCTGCCCCTTCACTCTGGTGAGACCCCACCTAGAGTACTGCATCCAGCTCTGGGGTCCTTAGCACAAGGAGGTCCAGAAGAGGTGACTAAAATGATCAGAGGGTTGGAGCACCTCTGCAATGACGACAGGCTGAGAAAGCTGGGGTTGTTCAGCCTGGAGAAGAGAAGACTCCAGGGAGACCTTATTGCATATAGCTTTTCAATATATAAAGGGGGCTTACATGAAAGATGGAAAGAGACTTCTTATCAAGGCCTATAATGATGGGACAAGGATCAATGGTTTTATACTGAAAAACAGTAGATTTAGATTGGACATAAGGAAGAAATTATTTACATAAGGGGTAGTGAGGCACTGAAACCTATTGCCCAGAGAATCTGTGGATGCCCCATCCCTGGAGGTGTCCAAGGTCAGGTTGGGCAGGCCTTTGAGCAACCAGATATAGTAGAAGATGTCCCTATCTATGTCAGGGGGGTTGGACTAGATGATCTTTAAAGGTCTGTCCCAACAATCACCAGGTGGCTGGAGAAATGAACAGGCTCCTAGTCTTGTCCCCTGACAATGAACTAGAGGAAACAGCCCCTCAAGTTGTGCCATGGAAGGTTTAAGCTGGATATTAGGAAAAAATTCTTCACTGAAAGGGTTGTTAAGCATTGAAACAGACTGCCCAGGGAAGTGGTTGAGTCATCATCCCTGGAATTATTTAAAATATGTGCAGGTGTGATGCTTAGGGACAGGCTTTAGTGGTGGACTTGGCAGTGTTAACAGTTGGACTCAATGATCTTAAAGTTCTTTTCCAACCTAAATAATTCTGTGATTCTGTGATTCTGCTATTCTATGATTCTATTCCTGGGCAGTGTAGAAAAGTGGCATTGTCTCCTTCATGTGGATGTGATCAGTGATTCTCCCTTTTAATGTCTTCCTCCTTGCAAAAAGATCAAGCAAGCAAGATACTAGTAAGTGGAAGCTGAGGACTTTGGCAAAACAGGTCACAATTCCATAAAAGTATGATTCATTCTCGGTCTGACATAGCAAAAGCACAACATCTAACTGTGACAGATGTGAGAAATTGTTAGGGTTCATTACCACAGACTGTCCCCCTTACAGAGAGAGCTCCTCCATTTTCTTCTTTGTCCAGAGATATGATAAGAGATACCACTACCACTCTTGTCTATGAGCAGAGGAAACACACTTTGTATACAAAACCAAGAATTTATTCTTAGTATAACTGAAATCATAACAATCTAATTCAAGATTCATTACTTGTTTAAACTAACAAATACAGGAAAAAAAAAAAAAAAACAACCAAAACCAAAGCAAACTAAAAAAGAATAAAAGAATACTTCAGAAAAAGTCTCAATAAGAATAATAATAGAATTAAAATTTAATACATCTACTTCTTAGTTTCTATACCTTTTTCCTGGTGTTATGCTCATCTTTCTACAGCTCTTCTGGGCCTTAAAATTGTTGACTTCAGACTGCTGAGGAGGGTTGTTGCTATGTCAAGTCTGGAGGGATTCTGGGGTCTTTCACTGGGAAGAGAAGAATATTGATGGTTTCTTCTCCCTCACTCTACGATTCACCCAGGGTCATTTTTACACATTTGCTATTCTCTTTCTTCATTGCTCTATAGCTCCATACTGCATCCAAATTTACTATATATGATGCCTCTGTTGTAGGAGAGATACTGTTCTCTGTACTCTTTGTTACCCCCAAACACAATTTCATATGGCTCCAGGTCTTTATTTCTTTAAGTGACCATTTGAGTCTCCAGTGACAAGCCCAAGTCCCATCTTTTATCGTCTCATAGTTGTACTTCTCTGTGTCATATCCTATGTATTCACTTCTCAAGTCCTCTGCTGACATGGTAGGCCTGTATTTCTCTATACTACATCACCGTGTTAGAGCCATAAATATCTCATTCTATAATAATAATAATTCCTTGTTACTGCTGTCTATGGAAAACTGTAGTTGCACCATACAAAACCAAACACAAGCAGAACAGATTATCCGTAGACACTTGGTCAGTTAGAAAAATTGCTGTTACAGCAAAACCACATAAAACAAAGCTATAGGCACGTCAAGAAAATTTCAGACAGAGCAAACATGATGAAGCCTTTCAATCTCAGTAGAAAGCTTATGGTTCACGATGGACAATGGCAATACCTTATTGCAGGGCTACTTACATATGCTTTTTTCTGTCCCACATAGCCTATTGTGAGCATCATGGTGACAACTGGTAATCCAGCAGGTGCTTAAGGTACCATCATTTTTCTTCCATGTCAGAGCCACACCTGGCAGCAGGCAACGAATCTATTGCACAGAATGAACACTCTCATTACGGGGATTCAGACTTATTCATTTTCTAGCACTGCGTAGAGAGACACCTTGTTTCACTTTTTAACCCCGTTATCCATTAGACTAACTCTCAAGGATTCCATTACATATGTCAGAAAGAAATCTTTGAAGAGAAAGATATGAAAATATGGCAAATGAAGGATTCTTGTCATATTAAGAAAATAGAAAAGTAACTCAAGCATTACTAACAGTGTAAAGTTCAAACCATTCTTGACATGAGAATATAAAATTACTTCCATTTGGTTTGGAGGCCGGAAATTTACATTTTGCTTTCAAAAAACATTGTGTTGGGTTTTTTTACCTACAAGTCAACAGTAGTCTCTACTTTAATAAGTTTCTCTACGTCTCTTTTTCTTACAGTAACATTTTCTTGATTGTATTTCTTAATATACTTACTTATTGACCTATCAAGTACCTAATATAATATTCAGAATCCAATCCACCTTGCCGCAACTTTTAAAGTGCTTATGATAAGCCTTTAATACTATCAAGTGTTTTAAAGTGTGTGATCAGGACAAAAATCCCAAATACCTGGGGAACTACAGGCCAGTCAGCCTCACCTCCATCCCTGGAAAGATGATGGAACAGCTCGTTCTGGGCATCATCTCAAGGGATGTGGAGGAAAAGAAGGCCATCAGAAGTACTCAACATGGATTCACCAAGGGGAAATCATGCCTGACTAATCTGATCGCGTTCTATGATGGCATGACTGGATGGATAGATGAGGGGAGAGCGGTAAATGTGGTCTACCTTGACTTCAGCAAGGTGTTTGACACAGTCTCCCACGGCATCCTCCTAGGGAAGCTTAGGAAGAGTGGCTTAGATGAATGGACAGTGAGGTGGATAGAGAACTGGTTGCAAGACAGAACTCAGAGGGTCATGATTAGAGTCTAGTTGGAGACCAGTGACGAGTGGTTTTCCCCAGGGGTCAGTACTGGGCCCAGTCCTCTTCAATATATTCATCAACAA
>VXBO01002735.1:139578-181152 GCA_013400135.1 Rhinoptilus africanus
AGGCTGCCCAGGGAGGTGGTGGATTCCTCATCCCTGGAGGTGTTTAAGAAAAGGGTAGATGTGGTACTGAGGGACATGGTTTAGAAGTGTTTTTTGTCAGGGTAGGGTAATGGTTGGACTTGATGATCTTAAAGGTCCCTTCCAACCTCACCGATTCTATGATTCTATGATTTTATGATTCCATCTTACCACTCTTTCCACGCTCTTCATAAAATTTTGTATATCCAGCTTTGAAAAAAAATGTGACTTTTACATAATAAAATTCCTTTTTTAAACCATTCTAACCATCAGTGAAATGTTTGATGGGGTTTAAATAAATCACTTGAGTCTTACTCTTGGGGTAGAGTCTGGACTTACAGGTTTTTTTGGACTTGGGTCTTGATGGCTTCAATTTGTCCTCTCAGGGGTTAAATATTTTTTACCATCTATGAGCTTCCCAGCACTATTTAGCAAGAGATTTCTTTCAAGAGGAATTGTTATTCCTCGGATGAAAAAGGAAGTGAAGCACATTGCTGTTCAGTCACTAATTTCTCCATGAATGTCACCAGGAAAAGTATATTGAAGAAAAGTGTAAACAGATTAATATCAGACTGTAGAGCTGACTTGCACATGGCTCTCATCATCCTTGACAACATTTCCCTGCCCATCCAACAAAACTGATATTGACCAAAAAGAGTTTTCACTTCCATGTATCCATGGAAAAGTGCACATGAGGATTTAGTGTGCCTGAGCTGAGGAGATATACAGCAGAGGCGAACAGTAGAGTTTCACAGCCCTACATGCAACTGTTGTGCTCATCAAGGCAGAATACTTCAGGTTAGGGAAGGAGTGGAAGAAATTCATCCTTATAGCCAGAGCAGACTGTGCAAGGCAAGGAACCAGAGACCTTTCCACCTTGCAGCTGTCTGAGAAGATGGAGATACCTCCAGTTGCTACAGCTTTTTGTTTGGAGTAAATTTTTTTTTTTTTTTTTTTGGAAATGCCACTGTATCTTAATTACAAAAATAAAACAAAATCACAGTGCAGCAGAAAAGGATTTTGACTAGAGGGACATTGGAAGCTCCTACGTGATCTTTCATATCCATGACTTTGTTTACCCTCTTCCACCACTGCTTTGGTCACGGTGGTGGTAGTTGTGCTGGGGGAAGTACAGAGATTACCCACTAGAGCTGTTGCTGGATGAATGCTGCCATCTTATCCCTGCCCTTAACTGCTCATCACTTCAACTGAAAAAGGAGGCAAACAGCCACCAGGCAGAAGTAGTGACATCTCTGCACTGTGCAGCAGAGGAACTGTGAAATGCACAGAGGAGAGGATTTAGCCCGCAAGCTGTTTGTCTCTGTTGTCATTGCCATTAATCAATCCGTGCTTAATGCCATTTCTTTCAATTCACTAACTCTCTGCTGACAAGTCAGTATAACCCTGTTCTCCTCACTGTCTCTCTGTCTCCTGACTTCATCTCTTTCCTGCTGTCTCTTCTTCCCTTCCCCCAATCTGCCCACAAAAAGCCATGTGTCACGAGCTAATGGAAAGCTGAATGTTTTATATAAGAATTTAAGGCATTGTTCTGAACATCAGACTGGAGGCTCCTTTGGGCTTGGAGCACATCTTTTGTAATCATCACCACAAAATCACCTTTGACCTTATACCATCCTGAACCTGAGGCACTGCCCATCACTGTAGTGTTAAATACAGCCTGTTGGAAAACGCTAGAAATTTCCCACTGAAACAAGTGTTCTATTGAATTAAAAAAACTCTAGAAGGAAAGAGTGATTTTTGCCAAAATTTTCCATTGTGAAAGTTGTAATGTCTCCTCAAATGTAGCAGAAAGCTTTTGGGGGAGGCCAGCCTGTAGCAATAGGACAAGGGGTAACGGCTTTAAACTAAAGGAGGGGAGATTTAGACTAGAAATAAGGAAGAATTTTTTTTACAATGAGGGTGATGAAACACTGGCCCAGGTTGCCCAGAGAGGTGGTAGATGCTCCATCCATGGAAACACTCAAGGTCAGGTTGAACGGGGCTCTGGGCAACTTGATCTAGTTGAAGATTGCCCTGCTCGTTGCAGGGGTGTTGGACTAGATGAACTTTAAAGGTCCCTTCCAACCCAAAATATTCTTTGATTCTTAGTTACTATAATGATTCATGAAGTTCTAGTTTGCCCAGGACATAAGGCTTGAAATGAGAATGAATGACAAGGACTACAGCTTCTATGAAACTCATAGCAGAGAGTGAATGGCTCTGAGACAGAAAGTTTATTTCTCAATCAATTTTGTGAGATCTTCTCATTCCATTGATACCTTCAACACGTTTACTTTTTATTCTAGCTTGTGGCAAACATAATGTATGTCAATACAATGGTTTTCCTTAAAGCTAGAGATTACATTTTTAAAAATCAGTTCTAATTCAAAACCAGAAATTACACCCTCCCAATTTTCCATCATATGCAGGTTAATTAATCTATATACTGTAAAACATGACCTCTATCCATTTATTATATTCATAAATATTTGCTTTGTATTGTAAGATTTGATTTACTGTAAAGCTGAGCTGTGCTCAAGCTGCAGAGACATAATAGCATTATCCGGGGATGTACCAGGATGTGCAATCTCTGTTTGTAATGGCACTTCAATAATTGCTTGTCATATTTAATAAAGGAGTCTGAACTGGTAATGTGACCGTTACTGCGGGTAGAGAGAAGGAATATTTATTTACAACCTGGTCTAGTGGGAGGTATCCCTGCTCAGGGCAGGGGGGTTGGAACAAGATGATTTTTAAGGTCTCTTCCAACCCAAAACATTATATGATTCTATGATTCTATGACACAGAAGAGTAGAGAATTACTGACCATGATAGACCAGTCAGACATATGTGCAATCATTAGAAGTATGCTTTGTGCAGTTGTACAGTAAAAGGCCTGTTTGCAGGGCCTGTTGCGAAAGAAGGAGGAGTAATGGCTTTAAAATAAAAGAGGGAAGATTTAGATGAAAAAGAAAGAAGAATTTTTTTACTCTGAGGGTGGTGAGACATTGGCCTAGGTTGCCCAGAGAGGTGGTAGATGCCCATCACTGGAAATATTCCAGGTCAGGCTGGTCAGGGCTCTGAGCCTGATCTAGTTGAAGATGTCCCTGTTCATTGCAGAGGTGTTGGTGTAGATGGCCTTTAAAGGTCCCTTCCAAACCAAACTATTCTGTGATTCTATGGTAAAGTAAGCTATAAAACTGCTTAACCTATACACATTGAAGACTAAAAGGTTCCAGAGTGATCAAGTACTGATGAAAATGAATGGTTTGTTATATAGAAAAGATAAGCATGTCTGATCCTAAGGTATTCTCCTTATATTTATCTCATAGATTACTTTTTTTTTTTCCCTAAAGCTGTACAAAACGCTGGGGGTTTTCTTTTAAGTTCTGCTTTTGTCAAAGATTTCAAAATAAATTGGTGATAATTTCCTACTAGCTTGCAGAAAATATCATCTTTTTTTTCAAATCTAATTTACCAGTTTTGATTCTTTCCTTTCCTTAGGAAAGAGTCCAAAATCCAACATATTGGAATTAAACTTACAGCTAATGATAGGAGCTCCAAAATGAACTTTAGAAATTCAGTCAGTCATTATAGAGGGTTCTTCTTGTTTCAAGTAAAGTTATCCATTGTTTTTAATTATATAAATATTGTCCTTCAAGAAAGTAAATGGAATTAAATTTCCTTGGTATCATTACAGGATGTCATAAGGACACAAAACACTAACAGTGCTAAAGTAATTAAACAAAAAGTACAAATAAAAGAAAAGCAAAACTGCTCTGCATCTACATACTTACTAGAAAAATAAAATGATAGTACAATAGTGAGATACAATGAAAAAAACTTTCTGGCTAATCAGTGTTCCTCTCTTCACTCACCTGTTAAGATATAAAAAAAGAGTGGAAGAATTTAAAAGTACAATATAAATAGATTTTAAAAGAACACTGAAGCTCGCAGAAATTCGCATGCCCTTGAATGTTCATTGTCAAAAACTATACTGTGAAGATAAGAAAATATAGAAACCTCCAAAGTAGAAGACTTACTCTAAACAAGAGGAAAGTTAATCTTTACAAAGGAGTAATGGCAGTGCCTGGAAGAAAATTTCTTCAGAAGTTTATATGGAGGTGAGAGAACAGGTGACCTTCATACAGGTAAAGCATCTTGGTCTGAAATTATAACATCAGCAAATTTTGAAAAAATATACAGAGAAAGTGCAGCCGAGCTGCAGATCACCTTCCAGTTTTCCCATTAGGTGTCTATAACAATATAAATTTTGGACAGGCAAGCTGCTTTTATGGCATTTCTGATGACTGCATTGGGGACCTACTACTTATTTTTCTCCCTCATATTAATTCTTCCAAAATCTCACGCTTAGGAGATTATGGCTTTTGTGCCCTATCCAGCTCAGTTTGTTGATTTCACATCACCAAATTCTTGATGCCGCATGGCCAGACCATGAGTAGCTGTCCGTGTATAGTTCACCGCTCAGCAGAAGGAGACAGAGAGGTGTTTTCTTCAAAGCAATGTCACCCCATGGGATGTGGATGAGAAGAAAACACAGGAGGAAGGCGAGAAATATAAAGTGAGGTACTCTATCACGGAGTGTAACAAAGGGTAATGGTTTCAAACTGAAAGAGGATAGATTTAGATTGGATATTAGGAAGAAATTCTTGACTGTGAGGGTGGTGAGGTGCTGGAACAGGTTGCCCTGGGGAGTTGTGGATGTCCCATCCCTGGAGGTGTTCAAGGCCAGGTTGCACAGGTTCTGAGCAACCTGTTCTAGTAGGAGGTGTCCCTGCCTATGGCACGAGATTGGAACTAGATGATCTTTAAGGTCCCTTCCAACCCAAACCATTCTATGATTCTATGATTCTATTCTATGCTTATGTGATAAACAACCATTCCCTGGTTTAGGTTTGGTTGGTTGGTTAGTTTTTCTTTCCATTTCTCTCCCATATCTATCTCTGTGATGGACTCTGATGGAATTTTGGACCCCAGTGTCTTATCTCTGTCTGCTTGGCATACAAGAGTCACAGGTTTGCAACCTGTAGAACACTGCAAACCTGGAGACTGCTCAGCCAAAGAGAAGTTGCCCTCTGCAGGAAGAAAAGCTCTGCAGAAGCACATGTCTACACAGGAGGGGGCTGAGGGCAAACACCTCAATTCCCCCAATGAGGCATGTGGTGACATTGACTTGTGTCTTACTTTCTCCACCTATAAATTGGTAATAAGAATTTGGTGTGTGGGGTTAATCATACCTGTTTAATTAATCCTGTTCATTAATCCCTTGTCAAATGGTGTTATGTCTAATTACTGAAGAATTTTTCCTCTTTTTTTGTCTTCTTTTTTTCTTTTATTGTTTGCATGTGTTTATTGACTGTTGACAGCATCCAATTCGCCTGCTTTTAGGAACATGTTGCTTCAAGTCAACATCTGCTCAGTGTTTCATTTTTAGCAAGAACATATCGCTCTTCAGATACAAACAAGTGATACCCCAACTTCTGAATCTATTTGCGGAAAAGCGTGCTGAGGAATGAAGCTCCAAGAACATCTTTCATGGGGCTTATTAAAAACCAAACCTTTTTTTTTTCTCTTTCCCTTAAAATCACTCAAGATTAGAGAGTATTGTTGTCCTCCAGGCCAGTAGGATGCTTGATATGTATCTTTGTTCGTGTCCACCCTGATTAAACAATATCCACTTCCACACAGACATGCATTAATACCCTTTCCTAACACACTGTTTTGATTTTATATCTCTCTCAGATTTCTGAAAACTAATTTCTGTAAATGTTGGAAGTTATCCCTTGACCAATGCCTAAACGAATTGCAGCCTGATAATATATGTCAAATTCCACTAAGCACGCTGTATATGAACAGGAGAGAGTGAAGCAGCTGCTGATGGTCTCATTAGAGTTCACCATGTCGGCTTTGAAAGGTTTCTCTGCTGACCTTAACATTCACGCTGCTGGCACACATGTGGTTGCTTAAAATAGACTAAAGCAAAGTTCCTGTGCAGTTTTAAAAATAAGTAAAAATGAGAAAAGAAGAAAGAGAGGTATGATGATAAAGCCAATAAAACTGCTACTGCAATTCTAATTTCTCTATTTCAGTCAATCATTAGCTTTTTCTGCACTGGTGTTTTTGGGTTAAGACCGGTGTCTTGACTTAACTAGTTAATAGGGATTTAAAAGATCCAACTACACAGGTTGTTCTCCTGCTTCTTAGGTAACTTTAGTCAAGTCATGTAACTGCTGAGTCTAGGAACTTCCACAAGCAAACTGAGGACAACCATGTCCCCAAATGGGAGAAGACAAACATATCAATGACCAAAGGGGGCCTACAGGAAAGCTGGGGATGGACTCTTTATCAAGGAGTGGAGCAATATGATGAGAGGTAATGGCTTTAAACTGGAAGAGGGGAGATTTAGTTTAGATATTAAGAGGAAATTGTTTATTGTGAGGGTGGTGAGGCACTAGAACAGGCTGCCCAGAGAAGCTGTGGCTGCCCCATCCCTGAAAGTGTTCAAGGCCAGGCTGGATGGGGCTTTGAGCAACCTGGTCTGGTGGGAGGTGTCCCTGCCCAGGGCAGGGGGGATTGGAACTAGATGATCTTTGAGGTCCATTCTAACTCTAACCATTCTATGATTCTATGATTTTAAGTGGTGCCCAGATATTAAGGAACATGCAAGGACCACAGCAGCATTACCTTCCCACTGATCAAGATCTGTATTTATTCATGTCACGGGGTGATGACAATGTGCCTCTGTTGCATTGATTTGGCAAAAGATACAGAAAAAAAATGCTCAATTCAAGACAGAGACTTTCCAAATACAAGAGCAGAGTCCAGCCTATGTCTCATAATGTTGTCCAAAAAAAGACCTCACAATATCTACTCCATGTCTCTGTGGTCTACTGCCCAGTCACTCTTTGCGTCCCCCACCCCACTAATCAAATGAGTCACAGGTTATGTGAGATAAACACTCTCCAACCCTCAGCACCTCAGAGGACAGTCAGCATCACGTAATTCATGGGGTCTGGTGTCATGTCTGCTTCTGTACATTCTCCAGATTCCTTGTTATGCCTGGAAATTGGACAAAGTCACTCAAGCTTTAAGGAAACATATGGGGGGAAGGAAACAGTGGTGGTAAAGAAATGTTACACTTTTTAGGTAAAACTTCCCACACAGGATTATATAACTGGTTCTGATAACAAAGTGAAGAATACAATGACCTTTCCCTTTTTTTTTTTTCCTGGAATGTTTGACAAGGGAAGTGAATCAGTTCTAGCAACAGGAGTTTAAAATAAAAATAGAAATTAGTCTTCTCTCTAGCTTTAACTACGAAATTCTGAGGTATTTTCCCAGCAATGAAAATAGGATTTCTGTCAATGGCATATGACTTGCGTCTACTTTGCGCCTTCTCCCTCTAGAAAAAGGAAGATTTAGAAAAAAATGCTCAGACAGGAGAAATTTCCAGAAGAGACACAAGCCCCAAAACTCTCAGTGATGAAATTGGTATATTCTGCTCATGCATCTATCTTCCTGTCAACTGAGAGTCACCCGTAGATCCATTGATCTTTCTGCTTCCCACCAAGAATCCCCAGATAACTGGTGTGAGCTTCCTAACCCTACTGGCCTACTGTGGAAGGACAAAGGAAGAGATCTTTTGTCGAGTGAAAAAGAGAACATGCAGAACGTATCTGTTAATGGCAAATTTCAGCCCTGTAGAAAGATGGGAAAGACAATCCCTACTCAAATTGCATAGCCCATTAAAAGTTTGGAAAACAAGGCAAGCTATTTTGCAATCCAGGGTTGATGTTAAGTGATGACACAGACAAATGCTTTTTCTCTCCTAGATATTTATCTGTAAGCAGATGAATGGATAGATATTACAGTCAGCTCCTTGGGGATACTGTATGGAAAGAATCAACCCGATTTGTGAAAAATTTGTCCCCAGTTCTCTCTGTATCCTGTGAAAACAAGTGAAAAAATCCGTTTTCCTGGCTTTAAATTGTCTTGGATCGCTTCATGTATATGTAGATGCCTGTTCTGTTCCCTGACATCAGGTGAAGTCTATGAGTATGTGAATTCATCATTCCTCTTAAAAATTCCTCTCAGCGTTTGTGCAGCTGATTAATTTCGATTAACTTAATCTAAGATGGTGAAACATTTAGCAGATACAGGTGGCACGTCATTGTTATTAATGCTGTCGAGGCTAATTGGAGTGTTGTTGCATTCTAATATAGCTTTGAATTTGTCAGCTTCTTACAAATCCAGATGAATAAGTACATGGATTGGATTGCAGTGCAGGTAATGAAATAGCTTTTCAGACCATGTCTCCAAGCACTTCTTTATCCTTCCAACATTAATAATCTAAAAGGAGATCTTTATTTTCCTTTCTGCTTTTTTTTTTTTTTTTTTTTTTTAAGTAGGCTTTTGCCTCTTTAGATTCTTAGAAATAAAGAAGCTGGAAATGCCTTAGAGTCTAACGCTTTAAAGTAATGTTTTTTCTCATATACTGATAATTTGTAACAGATCTCCTTTCCTACCCTTACCTTTCTCCCAGTTGTTAATCATTTTGCACTCTGGAAAAAATGACATTTTTACTTTATGCTTCTATTTGGATAGTCAAAGACCCAATTCAATGCAACATATGAGACCAAGATTATTTCACCCCCTTTGAGGACAATTACGTTGAAGACACACTTAACTTTAAGAATGTACTTAAGTCACACAGTGCACTTTGTACACCTCAGTTTCCTTTTGACAAAAGAAAGGTGAAAAACAAAGAGAAAATTTTTCTTTTTAGACATTATGCAGGTAAGGCTCAGGCTATTTGAATCTTTCTTTATTCCAATGGGCATGATGCACAGTTGTCAAATGGGAAGGTTTAGTTTTCCTTGTTTACTTATTATTATCTTAGCAGTTATTTATTTTGCTTCTGTGAAGTTTTCTTAGAGAACACAAAAGCATGAGGGGGTTTTTTGCTACGTACATAGAAGGTGCTGGAAGGGAAAGACTGGAATCCAGTTACCATCCCTGAGCTGTAACAATCATACATGTTGCAAACATCAAAGTCTCTCTTTAAATTGCCAAACTTATGATTCATGCTTTTAAAACAGAGTACATTGTTCACAATTTGAGAGAGAGACATTAAAAAAAAAAAAATAAAAAATTGAGGAATATCAGCTTCTCCAAATAAGAAACCAAGTAGGTCCAAGATGCAGATCTCAGACGAGAACCTAGCTCGCCTGGACTCCAAGTAAGCACTCAACCCGAAACCCCTTTTTTTGCAACCCATTTCATATCCATTTCCCATTCGGTTATCTATTTTAGTGGGATAAAAAATAAAGTGAGAACACATTAACTCCTTCTCCTTAAATGTGAGCATTTCAGTTGAGATAGGAAATGGTGTGCTATGTGCTTCCTCTGGTAGAAGGCTACAGCCTCTTGAAGATTTTATCAAAATTTGGCCCAAGCATATTATGTCTGCCCCAATGAACCCATGTGCAATGGCTGATGCTTTGTAGTTGTACAACATGGGAATGAAAATAATTGCTTTTCTCCTCTTTGCTTATCTTTCTCTCTTTCAAGGAGCCTGAGAAAGTGAGCCACTTGAATGTCCTTTGTCAGGCGGATGCACTTCTTGCATCATTAGTTCAATTAGAGATTTCCAAAGAAATCATCCTTCTTCTGAAAGCAGCAGGAGAAACACATTGCCAGAGAATAACTCACAAAGCAGGAGAAAGAGCTTTATTTCTACCATTTACATCTGTCACAGTAACACTTGGAACAGGAAAAGATTCCCTAGTACCCGAGATTAGTCAAAAAAGCTACTGCCCCAGTGACTAGAAATGTTATTTACTATATATTTTTGTGCTTCCTCTTTCTGCTAGGTTGCAGCTTGCATCCACCCCTGACTCCAAGTTATGAAAGCTAGGGCCAGTGTCCCACTGTACACAGGCAGATTTTAAATGCAAAAGAAAAGCAGACTTAAATCTGTAATATTTTCTCAAGGCATCCAACTAAGGCAGCAGCTCCTAACTCTTGACCTTGAATGAGTTTTTAACTCCAGAGAAGCTTTTGCCCACTCAAGAACAAGATGTCATTGATTAGCTGTTTGGAAAAGTCCTGCTTTTTAGAGAGTCACTGTCTCTTTTTTCCCACCGAGCATCTAATTCATGAAAGAGAAACACACTGTGACGAAGAAACCTTGAACGTTTTCCAGAATTTGATTAAAAGTCCTACATACAGCTTTCTGAGGGGTGTCAAAAAGTCATGAATTTTCGATTGATAAAAATATGGGAGTTTGTTCTGTGACAGTTTATATAACAATTTTTTCACCTGATCTTTCTCAAGTGTGAATCACAAAGTATAATTAAACACAGGTCACAAAGATGGGTTGCCCCCTTTGACAAATGAGGACACGCAACACAAGAGCTGGGACCATGTTTTGTTTCAGCAACCAAGAACGTGACCATCCACAGGTTTGGCTTATTTGGCACATTAAGAGGAATCATGCAGATCCATCAATTACGGTGTTGCCATTAGCGCCTCTGCAATCTGCCTGTTTTCTCACCGTCACTGCCTCAGTGCTGTTCTATCAGCCAATCTAAATCCTTCTAAAGAATTGTCATTTGCAGCATATGCAGAAGGTGGTTAAATTTGAACCTGTACTGCTGCTCTAATTTCCACATACCATTAATTTATTTAATTCCCAAATTGTTTATTTTTGCAAGCGAGGGGGTTATGTTCTTTGACCAGTTTCTCTAACAAAACTAATTTTCCCCTCTTCAGGTCCCTGAGATTTGGTCACGCTAGTGGTTCTGAAGGCAAAAGGCTCATTAAAACACATTAGTCGATCTCAAGATGCATGAAATCCCAAAGGAATTTCACCTAATATATTTATTTTAAATGCATAAGGGAGCAAAGAAGTCTGAGATAATTGAAACATAAAATCAATGATAATTGCTTTGCACTTAAGAGCATATCCCAGACATTTTGCTTGTGCCTTCAGTGAAACTCTAGGCAATGCTCATTCTACTGCATCTTTTCTTCTAGCTCTTGGCATTGTGCTTGTAAAAATTATTTGATTAGGGAGTTGACTTTCTTCCTTTTTGTGGCACCAGATCCCTCTCCTTAACCACCTTCTTTAACTTTACCTATTCAAAACCCAGTAATTATATCCAGAAGGAGACATTTATCTTCCTCCAACAACCAGAAAAATTAAAAATGCTTTATAACTGCAGGCACTTCTGCTTTTTTTGTTTATGATGGAGTTGATCCCTCCACTCGCTTCTTAGTTCTGAAACTGCAGTGGAATATTTTTTGACCCTTAATTTGACTTAAGATTTTTTTATACCAGATGTTCTTCAGCACAACAAACAGGAGTATCATGGCCCAGGTAAAGAGAATAGTTTGGGGATTTTTTTTTTGCTGCTTGGCTAAATGTCTGCCACTTTTCATGTCTTCCAGCATTTGTAAGTAAGGTAAAACTGGGAAATTGGTAACTATTGTGGGGGAAAAAAAAAAAGCAATGGAAATGACTATATGATGATGAGGATGCTGGCTTTGCTCTCCTGGGGTACTACAGCTGTGTGGCGTATTTTGTGTGAGGAGGGATGATAGTACTTCGGTCATTAATGGAGTTTACTGTAACAAAATGTCAAAGTTTAACCCCAGCCAGCTAATAGGACCACGAAGCTGCTCAGTCACTCCTCCTCCTGCCTCCCAGTGGGGTAGGGGGAAGAAGGAGAAAAGGAGAGGGAAAAAAAATGTGGATTGAGATAAGGACAGTTTAATAGAACTGTAACAGAAGAGGAAAATACTACTGTTAACTATAGTAAGTAAAAAAACCCCAAGGACCATGCAGCTGCTCACTCCCTTCCCCACCTCAGTAGGGTAAGGAGAAGAAGAAGAAAATCCCAAAAACTTGTGAGTTCAGGTAAAGACAGTTTAATAGAACAGTAATAGAAGAGGAAAATAATAATAATAATAATAATAATGGTACAAGAATATTCAAAATAAAGTGATGTAACACAAGTGGCTCTCATCATCCAGCGATCAATTGTGCAGCCTGTACTGAGTAGCGATCACAGATTCTTTGCCCCCAGTCAAGCCCCATCTATATACTGAGCATGACGTCTGTGGTAAGGAATATTCCTTTGGCCAGCTTGTGCTGTATATGGTCCCTCTCAGATTCTATGGCAAGCTGAAAAAGTCCTTGACTAATGTACACATCACTTAGCAATGACTAAAACAATATGTGTTATCAGCATTATTCTCATACTAAATCCAAAACACAGCCGCTACTAGGAAGAAAATTAACTCTACCCCAGCTGAAATCAACAACAATTACAACAATGTGATTTTGAAACCATGCTTGGGTTCCTCGACTTCTGCAGACTGGCAGGGTGCATAATTCCTTGTCCTGGGCACTCTGCTCCTTCTCGGTAAGGACTGCAATTTGCAAACATGGTCTTCCTCATACGGAAACAGGCAATTACCATGATATTCCCCAGCTTGTTTGTCATCACTGCTGAACCAATTCTTAAAGGAAAATCTACTCTTTGGAAAAATAACAGTTAAAGGTTGGAGTTACTGGAAACTTGTCCATAATCTCTCTTTTATCAGATATAATGTTAGGATTTTGTCTTGTAAAGTATTCATGCTCAAAAAAGCATTTATGGGTCCACTTTCTACAAATGGGGATGGACACAGTAACAATAGTGCTGAGGCCTAAAGTTGATTGATGATATCCATATAAATCCACACAGTCCTCTCAAGTGCACATGCTAAAAGACTACCTAAACCTGATATTTAACACGTGATCTGAATCCATTGTTCTATCTTAATTTATTTGTTTGGTACTTTGGTATTTCTTTTGGAAAACTGTATGTTTATTGATCCCTGCTTGATTCTACTTACATAGGAGAGAAAAATCTGACAAAGGCACCAGCTTCAGTTCATCAGCTCACACTAAGAAGACATGAGTTTTCCACCCTGGAGATTGTTTCTGCCACAGCTGCTCCATCTGTTCTCATTTCTCAGCCTAAAACCAGCTGTGGAGGAACTGTCATACACAGCATTTCACTGGCACTGCCTTCCAGCAACTGAAAGATTTTGGGGACAGAGACAAGCTTCTGCTGGAAATCTTTCTAAACTGAAATCTTTGTAAAGTGAGGGCTGAGAGCTACTGCCCTAGAGAAAATCCCCTGATAGTGTCTTGATTTATGGAAAAAATGTCATCAGATTTTACATTTAAGAGAATTAATCTGCTGCCTGGGTTGAGTGATAAAGGGACCCTCAAGGGGGAAGCTGGAGCAGGCAATAATAACAACAATAAACCTTTTATAAAGAATCTAGGCCTCCTTTTGGTTAGCTTTTGAGACACAGATTCATAAAACTGGTTTTTTGAAGGTCGATACTGTATCCTGATATAGTGAAGCACAGTGAACTAAGGACCTCACGTAACTGTATATAGGACTTTTTTTTCTGCTACAAAATGCCTTTGAGATACTTGTTGGCTTCATCTACTCACCCCATCCACCAAACAGTAAAGCCACTTCAGTTGATATGTGGAACAATTTGTTTGAACAAATAGGCATAGCAAGAAACTCCTTTCCTCCTTGTGCTGTACTTTGGAGGGGTGGAGGGTGGTAAATCGTTGGTTTCTGTAGTGGAAGAGGGTTATTTAAACAAAAGAAAAACACTGTAATGAGTTCAAAGGAGAATACAATTACTGAGGTTTTCAGTGTCACACAAAAAAAGAAGAACGAATAAAGCCATCCATAAGAAGACAAGATTATAAGAAAATGGAGACAGATAAAAATAGAGAGCCTGAGAACACTGAATCGGACACTTTTTTTTTATTATGAAGACAAGGCTTCCCTATAGATTTCCAGCCCCTAACTCCCAGTTTTCAGCTGGTGCTTGATCACTTTTGGATGAATTTCTGTGTTGTAAGCATCTACCATAGAAAGGACTGAACATAGGGATCCAGGATTCACACCTTCTTTTCATCCTCTGGATCCTGAGTTCAAAAGCCTCTCAGAGCTGCCTCTGCAAGGTTCATCTCCATTGACACCATGGAGCTTTACCCCGCAGCCATCACTTCCAGAGCTTCTGTGTCTCCTTTTGTACATGATGATCCCAAAACTAGAAGCTGAGCACTCAGATCACAGGGTGCCGGGTGTTTTAGAAACATGATAGAAAGAGATATATGTATCAATAAGAAGGCAAATAAGAAGATAAATTTCAGCAGGTAAATAACGACAGGGATATAGCTCTGCCTAAGTGCATAGATTGAGATGGATTGAATTGTTTATCCTGTTAACCATTGCCTCCACAGTAATGGATATTCAGGTACCTGAAAAGGCTATTTTATTAAATATCATCTGTCTATATTTTCCGTATGGTTTTCTGTATTTATCTTTTCACAACAGTGAAACAGTTATTTCATAAATCTAGCAATTCTGCCTTCTGTTTCCATCACTCACCTGCAGCGGTAAACCCCAGTAATTAACCAATTCCACTATTGGCATCATGTTGAAGTTAAAGTGCTACCAAAAGTTGTAGAAAAAAGTAAAAAGCCTTCAGATGTATTACTTTGATTAGCCTTTAAATAGATGGCTCTTGGGACTGGTCAGAATGCAATCTTTCCCAGTATTATGCAAGGTCAAACACTGGACCTTGGCATTGTCTCACTTATAGAAATGACCTAATTGCTTAATGGATTTAAGTTCTCCAAAACTGTCAGGGTTTGGATATTGGCATCTGCTTTGAAGCTTATTTGCAGTTGCAACTATCTGTAGGTGACCCTATGGCTGGGTTTTATTTTAATTTCTCCTCAGAGGAGCTGGGGAAAAAAAATGGTGAGGGTTTCTCTCAGTCCATTTGATTTCATGTTCAGAATATGGGAATTCCCTTTTTCATAGGATTTTGTTCTCTGCACTTCCTGTTCCAGATGAGATCTGAAAGCTGGCGCCTGCTGTCCCAGTTGAATACCCAGCTCCTCGACCTATGCTCTCTCCATTGACTGGCTCCCACATACACACATTCACACAGGAAATAATCAGGAATAGACTTTGATAGAAAGTAAGACAGATGATATCGGTCAGGTGGTGGACTTGGCCAGGCAGGAGTATTAAACCACTTCCATGCAACCAGCCCTTTAGCATCATCTCCTTACTATTCTCCCATGCTTTCTCTTCCCCGTCCATCCTGTCCCTTCCTCTCTTCTCTTGTCCCCTCCCAGATGAACAACTCACCCTTAATTATTTTTTTCTCCATTGTCTCAGTTTTGCTATACCCATACCTATATTTGGTAGTTTTGATACTATCACTCATGTAATCCCAACCTTTAGTATTACTGGTATGGTGATCTAGGCACTCTTGGCCTTGTAAGACCCCACATGTCCCCAGTATTGCCCTCCAATTAGTGTCAAAGTTTGATTGCTTTTCACATAACTCCACCTCTGAAACCTGACCATTCTTTATGGTGCTACCTGCAACTTTTATCAGTGTCTCATTCTGTTATATGTTATGTTTTCAAATTTCTCATGTCATGTCCAAGTTTTTGCACTATCTGTTCAGTTAGCTTAACCTCAGACCAGAGCCTAGTCATCTGCTTACATACCTTAACGTCTACCATCCTTATGGCTATATACAACAGCAAAATAAATTTATAAAAAAAAAAAAAGAAAAAAAAAAAAAAGGAATAAATAAAGGAAAAAGTGAGTAAACCCTGGATAATAAAACTGTATGATCTTCTGCCAAGGTGATAACAGAAGGGAGAACAGGTATTGCTTTACAGAAGATTAGCTTCTGAGGATGTTTCCTTCTGCTGCACCATTCTCCATCGGACATAGAGACTGTAGCCCCGGATCAGACAATGATTTTTAGATGTAGACATTTTAACGCCAGAAAGAGTACACTGGCAATGTAATTTGACCTCATATATCATACAATACACAGCTTTTTACCAAGTTTCTCCTACAAATAAACAACAGCGGGTGTTTGGCTACTGCACTGCCTCATAGGAAAGCTGTGCACTTTTCAAAAAGATATCAAGAAATGGAAATTTCATTACTTTCTGTGGTGGTTTAGCCACTGGAACAAATCCTCCTCACTCTTTAAAAAGAAGTATATCCTTCTGTTGAACTTGTCTGACATGAAAATTGTTGTGGATTTTTCCACTGTTTTAGACAGCCTTGTAGAGCCTACTGTTTTCTCCCCAGTACCATCAAGTTGTTTCTCACCATCTTTGCAATAAGCTTACTGGTACTTTAAGTATCAGTACCTACACTTTCAGACAAATACCTTGTGACTCTTCCATGCAAATTCTCCGTGACTTCCACATCCTTTATAAACGGCTCACACTCCATAAATGTTGTGGCATCCTAGTGCCTGCAGTTCCATAGAATATAGGTAAAGTCCTCTCTCTATCCCAGCTCAGCAAACCTTTCTGAATAAACCCATTGGTGATGTTATCTTTGGCCACGACATCTAATTAGGAACTCAATTTTGTTCCAGGCTTTTATTTATAGCAGGTCATTTTTTTTTTTTTTTCAGAAATACTGCTTCAGCCTTTCTTGGGAAATTGTGCCATCCCCTGTCCAGGCAATAAGGGTAGCATTTCTTCATCCCGAATATAAGATTTTGCATTTGATGGCCTTAAATTACATGTTTATATTTACTCCACCTACCAATGGATCCAGACTACATAACATGACTTCCCTGTCCTAATCTTTACTTTCCACTTGTGAGTATTTTGCTTAACCGCACATTACATCAGCAATAGGTTTATAAGACCACCGTGAGGTCTACAGCCTTGCTGACACCAACGCTAAAAGAATCTATACAAAGCCAGTAAATAAATCCAAGGACTGGATTAAATGTTCAGCTGAAACACCATGCTGTGAGCTTTTCTTCTTTTTAACCTTGAGTGGCCCATAAGTCTCTCTTGAGACATGGCTTTCCTTTCTTGTTGAGATGGCCAGCCATTCCATGTCCTGGGAATACATATCCCTTTGTATTTGGCAATAAAAAAACTGTCCTTGTCTAATGGTGTCCACATTAAGAGATCCCATATTCTATGAACAAATGACACAGTATTTTGCACCCCATCAATCCATGCATCGTGTCTAAACTATTGTCAAGAACAAGGTTGTAACTTATTAGCATCACATTAATTGGATGACATTCAGTCAATAGCACTGGCACCCCATTAGAAACTTACTGCTAGTTGTAGGGCCAGCTCCTGGCTTCTCAGCCAGGAGACAAAATGGAAGTCTACCTCTCAAAGCAGATGATGTCAGTTAAGTATTCCCATCTCTTCACTTAGCAGTCTGGATGACCTTATCAAGACCACAATAAAAAAATCTCTTTGACCTTATTCCCTCTCTCTCTCAAAAAAACCCCAAAAAACAAAAAAACAAAAAACCCCAAATGTTTTCTCTCTCACATTGGGCTGCACAGGCAAAGAGTCAAAGTGTTTAGAGATAGCACAATTTCACACTGATGGTACATATATATGCACTGAAAAAGCTTTTCTTTTTTTTTCCTAAACAATACACTGCATGTACCTGTTTTATCTGTTTTAAGTGATCGCTACACCAGACTCATCAACGATACATGGCAGAATTAGAAGGGGAAATAGAGGCAGTTCATTAACAGAAGAGTATCGGAAGAGGCTGAGCCAGCTTTATTGCATGAAGAAAAATAGAGCTTAGATTACCAGGTGTGGTGCTTCCTCTCAGAGCTTGAGTTCAGGCAGATAAAATCACATCAAAGTAGGCATTAATCAGAATGATTTTGTGTGAAGCAGAATAATGAGATGGAGAGGCTGTTCCTTGGGCAGTCCTAGGGGATCTGTGAGCTCTGGCACACGGACTAGACCTGGCTCTTAGACCCAGTCACCAAGAGCTCATCAAAGCAAACATTGGATTGGATACTGAGTTCAGAGACCACTACATTGGAGAGTAGCAGCGATTTTAAAAATTCCTTTTCTGCAGAATTTTGTTCCACTTCTTCATTTTCTGAAGGCCATTGGCTTACTGCATCCCCACATGGGGAGGAGGTAGAAGATTTGGATGGCTATGTTTTGAGGAGAGATTGATGCCACATTATACAAAGATCAGGGGGAAAGAGATGCAAGTCAGCTGCTGAATCTCACAGGAGGGAAAAGCTCTATCCTATCCTCATCATGGTGGTTTCTCCAACTCAGTTGTGGCAGCAGAAGTGATCTATCCCATAGGAAGTTTCTTGTGCTGCTGCTGCCACGTTTGCCTTCCACCCCTCTCGGGAGATAAAGCACCACAACTTGCCCTCACATTTCAGCAGGACACTTAATGCACTAGTCTAAATTCACTCTAATGAGGCTAAAAGAGGAAAGGCAGCTTGAGACAAGAAAGGGCACAGAACTCCCTCTGCCTCAGAGAGCTGTAGGCAGACAAGTCTGAGCAACACCAGACCTTCATATTGTTGGGAAAAAATTTACTCTCACCAAACCATTTCCTTGTTACTCCTTTTCCCCCACCCCAGAAAGATTTGCAGCATGATACATTGAAATTGATGCCATGTTGGTACACTCATTGCCCTGCTCCGACTCAGAAGACTGTCATTTCTGGGCCATAAATATTTCTAGTGAAGACATAATGCTCTGGGTTTCTTCCCTTTTCAGCTAGTGAGGTCACTAAGAGCTACCCTATTTATAATCAATATTTCATCTGCCAGCCCTTCTGTTTACTGACCTTGAAACTATTTCACATGAATTCATCGGGAAGGTGTGTCCTTTGCTCCTTTGGCATTTACTTACTGTTAATAGGGTAAATGTGTGATAAGTATTTTTAAAGAATCCATCTCCTTTCATATATTCCTGGATAATAATTTTATTACAGGGCTCCCTCTTTCATCTGTGTTATCTGTTTTCCATGGACAGAGACCCTTCATCAAACCAGATAATTTTATTTGCTGAGAGACACTTTTGTGCAAACCCTGATGCCTAATTTATGAGATAAGCTGGACTGACAACAAAATGACCTTCTCCCTCTATCTGGTTATTAAATTGTTTGTGATCTAATAAAATGCTGGTAATACACTCCGTTTCAGCAGGGCTTTAATTTCCTACCTGACATTTAGATTAAAAAGAGTATGGATTCAGGGAACAAATTTGTCACGGTCTGAAACAGACTTCAGCTCAAAAGCTGAGCTCTGCTACCCCCCGAACACCTCAGAGGTAAGAGCGCTTTGCAGCCCATACATTTATTTGACTCTGAGAAGGCAACAGCTGCTGGCGTAGAGTCAGCAAGGCAGGTTTTCCCTCCTCCTTCACCAGAGGTTACCCACACTTGGTTATCTGCTGGGTGTCTAATATAAAGATGCATGTAGACACATGCCATACAGAGATCCACCCATGTCTTTGCTGTCGTCTTGACCACAGCTACTCATGAGACTGCATAAAAACAAATCATATTTCTTTCTGTCCTCCCCACTAAAAGCAAATATTGTCAAATAATTCTGAAGTGGAGTTTCATTCGTCAGTCAGAGGCAGTGATGCTCTTCCGTCGTTCTCTGGGCATTCTCAGAGAGAGTATCATCACATCATCCAACCTCTTGGGTTCTCCCAATACAGTCTCACAGGCAGATGTTCCAGCACATTCTCAAAGCCAGACTCAACTATCTTCCTTGATCGCTGCTCTCCGGACAAACATGGGCTCAGGAAGGGAATTAGCCAACGATTATCTCATGCAATAAGAGAAAAATGAGACATGTCTTCACACCACAGTGATTTTCTGTATAATACCAAGTCCTGCAATATTTCAGTAAATGCAAAAACCTGTTCACTGCTCTTCCCAGTGTTCTGAATAAGCATTCTTTGTAGAAGATCCAGATTTTCCTGCAGAACAAATGTACAGAATGAACATGATCAATTTTCAAGGACAGTATTGTCATGGAATATTATTTGTAGCAAGCAGAGCTCTCCACCAGGAAACGCTGTACCCTGAATTTATAATGTAGACTGAATCAGAAGATGTAAGACATTCTATTAGTCTTAGCTACTTAAGAAAGACTGAAAATACACCCTTTTGGTAAATGAAGAGGAAAACTGAGTGGGAAAAACTGAGAGAGAAGAAGCCCCACAGACACAAAAATACCATAATGTATCTCAATAACTGTGGAAACTTATCTCAGTGAAAGCTTAAATTTCTTTGACTTCCTCAGTCTTCATTCAACCACCTATTTTATGTCATGCAATTTGGTATGCAGTGCTTTCTGGCAGGAAAAAAAAAAAAAAAAAACAAAAAGAAAGGGAAAAAAAATTTAGGAGCATGTAACAAAGATACTGTATAGGAGAATAGGAAAACAAAAGGTCATCTGAATCTTATTTTAGAAAGTTTATAAAGTCCTAGTTACTGTGGGAACACACTGGCATAATTCAGATGAGACCTGCTTGAGTTTCACTGATGATTATAAGATTCTTCCATTGGGAGATCAGGGAAGGAGAAGGAAAACCTTTCTAAGATACCTCTTTTATAAAGCTTTGATCAGGGATCTTCTCCCTTCTAAGATTCTGGGTCCCTTTTTCAGGTCTGTTTTGAGTGATTGCTGTACCTCTGTATTCCAGTTCTGTCTTGCATCAGGCCTGCTTTCACCCCCTATTGCTGCCAGAATATCATATTTATCCAATCTTATTTATTTATCTGCTAGGTTCTCTTGTAACATTTTGACCCCTGCCCTGCTTTGTGTGTGTGAATTCACTTCTTTCAAAAGCAAAAAAACCCATAAATTTGAAAGTTCTGTATGTAGCAGAGAGCAGAAAGATTGTTTTTTATCTTGAAAGGAGAAGCAACACCTTTCAGATCTAATTTCCAAGTGTAAGTCCAGAATTACAATAACAATGACAAGAGGGAAGAATGATGCATGACAGAGATATGTATATATTGATGATGAAAGGTAAAAGGGGTCTCAGAAAGGCCATATGTCTGGTAGACATGAGGGGCAGGAATCTTTTTGGTTACGAATGTCTTTCACGGCCACTCAGATGCACCCTACATCTGTGACCCTACAGAAGCGCAGAAGAACTTTGATGAAGCAAACACTGCTGTAGTCTCTCTTTTTCATAGACACCCAAAAGGAGAGTTATTTTATAAACACCAGACATTAGCAGAGCTAGCATTAGACTTATGAGTTGCATCTACATTTGTAAATAAAATGGTCTTGGAGCCATTCTCTGGTCCCATGACTGGGACCTGGTTACAAAGTCAGTGGTACAGTCGTGTTTGAAGTTCTAAGAAACATTTTCCTCATTCAAAACTCTTCACTGGTGGGAGCAGATCTGGCCAGTGCCAGCCTCTGGGCTCTTCTCAGAAATTTTTTGAGATTGTCAGCTGGCACAGTTTGGGTTCACAACAGGGTTCACAGTGAATTGGGGTCTGAGCAGTTTTCTGGCTCTGTCTGCTTTATTGCTTTACTCCAGTTGTGCTATATGATCATGGTAAGAATCCTTGTGGTGGACAGCCAGAGACAATCTTCTTGATTTCTATGCAACTTCCAAAGCTACTAAAAGAGTTATGGACAAAAACTTCTCAGAAACTACAGATTAAGATACCTCACAGTGAAAAGGATGTATTCACTTATCTTCATTTTTTTCCAGCATGTTTGATTTTTTTTTTTTTTATCCCTCACCTAACTTCTGAAATTTTAAAGGCAGGGCAGGTGAGGTATGTAAAGTGACCAAGTAACTCACACAACAGTCTTAGGAAGTTTTGATTCATCTTCCAAAAGACATTGCTTTCACTTGTCTGTGAAACCTGAAGCATCACCTGTAGGCAATCTATAAGAAGTTATGGAAGGAAGCATGGAGATTTCTCTTGCACTTTGCACAGGTGGGAGTTGAGGATAAGTCAAACGAGCACAACAGTGTGAAATCGAGTGGATGAAATACGAGATATCTGTTCCTTCTGTCACTGACCCTTTGCTTTTGACCCATTGATCCTTTGTACCCTGGGTGCCTGCACGACATCGAGGAAACACGTGATGAAGCTTAGAGCAGAGCTTCCCCAGGTGAACCCTGTCTGAGCTGGTACCAGAATGGGAACCCATGGATGGGCCATACTAGATCCTTTGAGTAGCACCCCAAAGCAGTCTTTAGAGCTGCTTTAAGGACCAAGCAAGAGGTTTTCTCCAGCAGAAATAACTGGAAAGAGTTTTCTCCATCTTTAATAACACAGAGAGAGTTATAAAAGAGCAAGTAAAATGCTTGTATGCCTCTAGTCACTTTTTTCATCAGGAAAAAAGTCTGAAAGTTGTAGAGAGCACAGAGAGTGAGAAACATTGATGGGAAGAAAGGACGGGATTAGTAGGATACTCCAGAGTTGCATGGGAGGACAGTGAGATAATTTAACTCAGTTCTGTGTTTATCCATACAGCCACTTGGTCTGATGACCTTCACTTGGCCCTACACTGCATAGTTTGCATGTATATATATGTTTTGAGCAAGGTTAAGGACAGCACCACGCTTCATGATATGGCCTCATGTGTCCCCATCCCAAGAAAGGTGAAAAGAGTTGCTTTGTAGAAAAGTCAGATGTTTAAACTTGTGTGAGGTCCTAGGACCCTTGCAATCTTCAAGATGTCTTCACCAGTTAGTTCCTCACATTAACTAGTTGATCAGGTAGTCCCAGCTCCCCTGTACCATGTAATTGTCCAGATAACACCACACCCATTACCCAACTCTATGAAACATGACATTCATCATATTATTAGGAGTGCAGCTCTTTATTATAGTAGCTCCAGCAGAACTGATACAGATTTTGACAATGTCGGAGGACTTCTGAACAAATTTTCTTTTGCTAAAATATGGAAGTTCAGGCGCATTTCAGACAGTCAACTGACATCTGTCAGATGCAGAAGACCTGTCTCCTGACTTGTGCTCAAAACCAAACTTTATGCCGCTACTCACAATATCATTACAGAAATACATAAATTTGCATGGTACACGAGCATCCTGACTGGCAGAAATAGACAGATGAATGAAGGGGTAATACCTGCATCTAGAAAGACAATGAGGAAAAACAGCAGATGAAAGAAGCTTTGATTAATTTCTTGAAGGCTGTTGTATGTCTTTAGTTTGGTCTTTTGGCAGAGCTCTTAATCTCAATGAAAGTGGAGGATAAATGGCTGTGCAGGTGGAGAGCCCTGGAGCCATGCAGGTGCTGATGTGCTGGTTCTGCATCTTTTATCCAGAAAAGGGGCTAAGATATGCATTTCTGGTGAAGACAACACCTAATACCTCCTGCTTTTTTACGAATTCTCTTTGCCTGCAGCTCTGCTACCTGTGTCAGGGAATGTGTGAAGGAAAGTAAGACAAGACTTTAAATGATTCATGCAAGGTTGTTTAGGAAGCCTGCACTCGCATATAGCAAGATGTCCCAATACGACCCACTCAGGCCTTCAGAGTGCTAGAAAGGTTCAAGGACTTGTCATGATGATGAAGGAAACATTGAAAGTATAAGTATGACTTTTTGCATTTTTATTGCTGCTTCCCTTAAGTGTGAAGTGACATTGCATTATGCCATTTATACAGGTGATGGAAATATGAAAAATGTGTGTAAGGCTCATATAATGCTGACATACTCTCACCTGCTTTGATTATTTAATAAAAATCAGAGATCAAGGAAACTTAATAGATGGTACAGTAGATGTCTGTAGCTTTATTGCCTGTAGGATATTGTATCCATTCTTGCTTAAAGGCATCAAGCAATGGGCAGGTTTCTCCTCTTTTCTATGGTCACTTATTCCATGTAAGAATAATGAGCGTCCTCACTGTTAGGGCATTTAGTGCACGATTCATCTCACTTAAGTTTGGATGCTTGTAACATAAAATCTACTGCGGAGCTTGCCACCCTTGACTTCTTCTATAGTAAATGGACAAAAATAGGTGTTTTAAGGGCTTCATTCATCTGCCCTATGACCTATGTTAGATCTCAGGAAGACATGCCTCTCATGCCTAGCTCTAGGGATTATATTAATTATCGCTCCGCTGACTGTTAGGCGAGCTTAGGTTAATGGGCATGTCAACGTTTAATGATTTGAAGGATATTATTTTCTATCTAAAGATGTCCTTTATTCCTTTCATCATATTATTATGACCTCAAATCCATATGATACACCAAATAACACAGAATTTTGAGGAACAGATTAAAAGGAGGGGTCACCTTCTTCCTTAGGACAAGAGACACATCGTAGGAGCATCTGGCTGTATTCCACCTTACAAATCTCCAGTTATTGAAAATTAAAGTTCAAAAGCAATGATCACATTCTCTCCCGCTCCCTTCCTTAAACACCTTGTTATTTATGTAAGTTTTGGTCTTTTGAAATATTTAAATGTGTTGAGTTTAACTTGTTACGGTTTTTTGGTGAGGGTCATTTATGGCTTGTGGCATTTGGGGGCACATACAGTGAATTTTCTGGGATTCGACATCCATGGCATGCTCCCCTTTGAGCGAAGGAGATTGAACTCAATAAGCAGCATGGTCCTTTCCACTACTAAGATCTGAATAAATTCCAAGTACCATTCCAGCCCCTAAATGTGTAGATTTTACCCCAGGCAGCTCCCAATTAAGATTCTCCACACCAATTATCCCACTTGTTCCACTAGTGGTGACAGCATTTTATTGCTGTCCTCATTGTTATCCTCAGCTGCTAAGCTCCCACTGGAAAACATCTCTCCACCCTTCTTAAAGGCAAGATATACTGCCCTACCAAACCAAAAGCAGATATCTTTGAAGTCACCCTATTCAGTGGCCTTTTTGAAGTCAATGAGGAAAACAGCACTTATTTCCATAGGAAATTTATTCTGATGTCAGAGTGCACAGGGAATTTATTCTTTTGTCAGTTTTATTCCTTTCAGCCATTAAAGTGTAAGTGGTTTTCACAGGGTTATGGCATGTTTGGCAGTTTGGTGTACTATAAAATATCATTTCTTTACACTCTAAATCCTTAAACAATTCAAATTTATTTGTGTGTGTGCTTGTGTGTGTGTGTGTGCATTTTTCCAGTTCTGGCTACAAATACACAAAGCCTTTTCTTTCCTGACTTAATCAGCTCATCCCCAAGCATTGATTTCCTCTGTGTTATCCTTTATGACTTAGCTTGTAGAGTTTGGGATTTTTTTAATTTAAAATTAATGTAACGCTGTTTAAAAGACATCGGATTGATGGCCCTGAAGGGAGAATGCTGCTGTTTATCCACAGCAAAGGTACACTGCCAGAAGCTGCATCCCGTTGTAATCTGGAAGGAACAACTGCAGAGCAGGTGGAGATGCTCAGTTTTAAGATCTGTTACCATTCAACCATTCAGCCCACTAAAGCTACTGACAAGATGATTCATTCCTAAGACTCTTAAGTATTGCTAATTAATGATAATGATTATGATTTAGCTTCCAGTGACTGAGGAACTAGAGTTTTGTTTTCCTCAGTCTCATTTCTTTCCTACTCTTTCATGCTTTGGAATATTTTTCATGTGTTTTGCAGCCATGTAAATGAAAGTTTGGCCTCCTCACCCCCATCCCTTGGAGCATAGCAGTTGTTTACTGTTGCTCAGTGGTTGTGGAAGTCCTACACTTCCCATCTGTGAGAGTGCTTTGCCCCTGCCAGGATGAGACCCTCACATGAGGCAAAATGAATTACGTTAGAAAATACCAGTATTTCATGGACCAATGGTCAAGCTAGGTGTCATACTTTCTCCAATAAAAGCCTGTTTTGATAAAGCATATAGTACACAGACAAATAACAGTAATTCTTCCTCCTATCTTCTGGCAAGTGACTCCTGTACGCACAAGTCATATGGAGATTTCAATGTTTAGCAACCAGTCATAGATTTATCTGTTCTGAGTCTGTTCATTCCCTTGCAAGGATTTTTTTGTACTTTACTGCATTCTGTGGGAAAGAGATGCGTGTGTCAGCTGAGTGCTGCCTGAGAAATTACTTCTCTTTGCTTGGTCTGATGGTTTCACTGGACAAACCTTAATTCTTGCAATGAGCAAGGCAGTGAATAATTATTTTCTGATCATACTCTTTCCATTATTCATATGTTTATAAACCCCTGTCATATCCTCTGTTAATCATGTTCTTTCCAGTCATCTCTTTTCAAGTCGGAAAAAACAAGAGTCTAAACTCATTCTTACTTTTCCATGGAAAAAAATGTAAGCTGAGCAGATCCATCTGGGGCAGATTTTCTGTGACAGAACTGTCTCCAGACGTCATAAGTAGATCTGATGTTTTTTGGCAGCGTGCACACTATGTGCAATGACAGTTGTGACAGTGCTACCTGGCATCCTGAAAAAGGAGGAATAAAAAAGCTCTGTGGAGCATACGGGACACGAATCCTTCCCCAACATCACCCAGTTAAGCCTCTATGTAAGTCCCCATCAGCCACAGATAGACCTGATGAGATGTAAAGGGGATTGATTAGGCCTTACAAAGTGAGAGATGTGATTATATTTTAATGCTACTAGTGGTGTTAGAGTAACACACTCCAAAATGGGCACTGCTGCATCAGAAGTCTGTATGTTTAAAGTGCTCCCGTTACTGCTAGGAGCCACCAGGTAGAAACAAAAACCAGTACCATCAAATTCACATTTCTGTGTGTTATGATATTTCAGACACTCTGTTGTTATTTTTTTTTTTGTTTTCTAAATGCAGGAAAGCACATTCAAATTCCAATTTTTTGGGTTTTTTTGGGTTTTTTTTTTTTTGAAGGGAAGCTTTTTTACAGTTGAAATCATCTTATCTTAGATGTTGAATAAAAACCTGAAATCTAGCTCTGCTTTTCTGTTATAAAGCTCGCTAACTAGGATCTTAATGTTGCCATTTCTAAATTCAAAGGTAAGCATTCACAGATTTAACAGGATGAATATACTTAGAGTGCAGATGATCAGAGTGAATAGCATGTTTATTACTAATGATCAATCTGGTACAGGATAACAGCCCATTAGCTACATGAGCAAAGTAGCTCTCTTCATTGTATGGCAGTGATTCAGTAGAGAAGCATCCGGGTTCAAATCCTGATGAAGATGCAAATCTAGAGATCAGACGTGCCTGAAAGCGATTGTTGCTGCCTGAAAAATTGGAGGTCAGATGGGATATTTCTTGAAAATAGTCTCACAAATTTAAAACAATAGGAAATTAGTCTTCTCTCTTGTGAAATGAATGACTTCACATGACTTTTCTTTTCTGGCTGAAATGTCAATCCAAGGTTCTGAGATGAGAGAACACATACTCAAAGTCTATAAAGAGGGGGNAGTCATATACGAGATATCCCAGTATATTAAAAACCAAGAAGGAAATATTTGCAATATCCTGTAGAGAATATCAGAACATAAGATCAGTATGTGTAACCCAAGCTGCAGAGCCACATGCAGTAGGCTGGCACAGTATCGTCTTGCAGATAATACTCCTTTATATCCCAGGGCTAGAGAACAAATGAAAGGCATGCAGAGACGGAGACCGTGCTTTTAAATGTTTGCCACTTTGAACTCTTAATTCATGTTATTATGACTTCAAAACCACCTGCTACCCAAAAGAGAACATGGAACAATACCATGCACAGAGGGTTTGTTTATTTCCCTGCTTTATAGCCATGATGATTTTTGATTTGAGTTTGAAAAGAATTTAAAAGAGGGACCAAATTCTGTCTGCATTAATCAATCCCAGAGAGGACCTTGTGTTTCTATATCCCTATATCTCTCTCGTCCAGAGAATGACCTGATCCCTCCAATTTAGTGTAATGATGCACACCTCCTTAGTGATTTTTTTGCAACCCACAATATGGATCAAAATATGGAAGTGCTTATGGATGGATAAGAGAATGAGATTGAAAGGGACTTTTTCACTGAAGCGCTAACTTGGCCAGCAGTCATACCACATATTCAAAAGGATCTGCTTTGTTCATAAATTGTAAAAGAGTCTGTGATTGAGCATGTAATACCCACATTGGCCAGGAAAGGATCAGAGAGCTGCCAAGGGCTTGGATTTGCCTGTGTCCACTGTACCTCCATAAGCACATTTTCTCACCACAGTGAAGACCTGCCTCACCTATCAACCAGCCTGTAAATTCTCACTGTGTCCTCTGTCTGGCTCGTGCCTTATTGTAGTCCCATATTCCCTTTCCTGCAGTCTGGTTCAGGTCGATGTGAACAGCTTCAACACCTTAAAGCCCAGTCTAGCAGTAAATTTCTTGCATCTTGTTCCTTTTTTGGCAGCCTGTGTGCTCCTAAGGCTCTCCAGCAGCTCTGAGGATATAAAACAAAGTGTTGCAGGGTTCAGATCACCAAAATTTGACCTTAGGCCAGCTCTTTTTTGTCCCAGAGTAAAGAAATAAAAGACTGTTTTGTGTAAAAGCCTTGGTGAATGGAAGTAAGCCTGGAGACGTCTGTTGCTTTCATTGCAACTGGTGCAGATGTTGTTGAGACATTGTGTTAATGTGCTGTCTAAGATTTTCTGAGAGTGGCTTTCAGCCTTCAGAGAGTGACAGCTAAGTAAAATCCTCAGGGCTTTAGTGTCAAACAGGGAACAGTGCAGTGGCCTGTTGTGAACACTGGAAGAAAAAGGTCTCATGGTCCTGAAAACACGTGATCTTTTCACCAGGATTTGCAAAGGAAGACTGTATCTCTCACCATTTGTCTAGATTCTAGCAGGATCTGTAAAATCTTCCTCCTAGCCCAACCCAGGCTGCTTTCTGAAATGTGATGTTTCCCAACCTCCTGATATAGCCTTCATCTCAAGAATCCGAAATTCTTCTTGTTCATTAGCCTGCAAATGGGCAAATGGCACACTTGGTTAAACACTCTGCAGATGTGGGGAAAATTTAGCCAACAGATCGTCATGGTAATGATTTCCCCTCATCACGGAAACAAAGGCACAATTAAGGGGTGGGAAACATCCGAATTATTTGCTGATGATGAAAGGAAGAAAATTGGATTCATGTTGTCCAACTTTGAATATGGGAAAATGATGTTGCCCTCCTTTCCCTGGGCCACAAAACTTGGCTGTTGTCATTAGTCTTTTCATTCCTTCTATTGTTCTCTCAAGAAGCTGCAAATTGTCTATTTTCATCTGTTACTGCAATTAACCAACAGCAAAGCCGCTACAGTTATGGTAACAAAGGACTGGAACTGTACAAATGATTCAGCTTTCTCGAGGGGCTGCAGAATGGCACTGAAGTTTAGGAAAATTTCCTCTGGAGTTACCAACTGCTGAGACAATGTAGTGGGGGCCTCCTACAGAGAAATCCAAATAAAAGGCCAAAATAAAAGGAAAACTTTTCTTCGGGATTTCCTGCTTAGAGTATTCTTCCAATTGTGATTTGAAAGAA
This sequence comes from Rhinoptilus africanus, assembly GCA_013400135.1. Lineage (NCBI taxonomy): Eukaryota > Metazoa > Chordata > Aves > Charadriiformes > Glareolidae > Rhinoptilus > Rhinoptilus africanus. The sequence continues at coordinate 168,970 of VXBO01002735.1, forward strand.
CAAAACATGGAGCTATAGATCAGTAAATGGATGAAGAAATGGTGTGCCTGAGTCTAAATTTTGTGTATAATCCAATAGGATCTATTGAAGATAGAAGAATGCAAATCCACAAATAACTTCCTAGCTCTTTTTCCCAGGAATATAACATTGGCAGCTGGTTCTAGCTTTCCATGAAGAAAACTAATTCCAAAAATACAATGATGCTGTTTGTTTGGGGGCGGTTGGGGAAAGAGGATTTCCATAGCACTTTCGAACACCAGCACCAAAATACTGACTTGGTAGCTAAAGAAAGAAAAAGTCTAATCTCAAATCTATACTCAGCTGGGAAGGAGGATGAAACTACATCTGAGGGAAGTAGTCACAATGGTTGGTTTAGCCTTGACTACTGATGTAGTCAATGAAGAGACACAGTTTCTTACAAGGTTTGTCCAAGCAACAGTCAAGCTTCTGTCCTCTGACTATCTGAAAAGCAGAATCAGCTGTGAGGTCAGACCCAATTGCTCACAGCTTTATCCAATCCAGTCTTGAAATCCACAGACCAGCTGCTCCATTCATTTTATTTATGGCACTTGGACCTTAAATCAATTCCAAGCTGTTAAAAATCCCATCCAATGGGAATTGCTCGTGGATCGCTTATTGGATTGGAAACCTCAGGGATGTTAGAAAACATGTCTCAGGGGATGTATTCATCACTCATCTGAAATCAATAAACCAACTAGGACTAGGACTCCTGCAGAGGGCAGAGAGAAGTATTTCTTCCTAATTCTACTCGGTTACTCAGTACAGGATGAGTAAAGTTCTCTTTCCCCTAAATTTCAAGGTCTTGACTGGAGTTTAATATGGCAAATAGCAAGTGCCAAGGTGCTGGCGATTTTTCACTTCCAGTACAGTAAATCCTTCCCATTGCATGTGAGACTTATAAATATAACCCCATTATGTTCTGCATATCAGAAAGCTTACAGCATCTGGAAGACATCTTCATTGGAAGAGACACGTCCCTGTCCTTAACCTCTGGTTTTGGTGCCAGTTTTCTACATGGCTCCTACAAATCAGAGAGGAACCAACTCTTTTATCACTGGGGCACAGTAACACTGTGCTGGGAATCTTATTAGTTTATGTTCCCAGCTTCAGTTACTGTCACAACAGGGCAAGTGGAATTCAGAGCCCAAAACAAAGAAGAAACTTTGCTGACGACACAAAGCTGGGAGGGGTGGCTGACACCCCGGAAGGCTGTGCCGCCATCCAGAGAGACCTGGACAGGCTGGAGAGCTGGGCGGAGAGGAACCTCATGAAATTCAATAAGGGCAAGTGTAGGGTGCTGCACCTGGGGAGGAATAACCCCCTGCACCAGTACAGGTTGGGAGCTGACCTGCTGGAGAGCAGCTCTGAGGAAAGGGACCTGGGAGTCCTGGTGGACAACAGGATGGCCATGAGCCAGCAATGTGCCCTTGTGGCCAAGAAGGCCAATGGCATCCTGGGGTGCATCAAGAAGAGTGTGGCCAGCAGGTGGAGGGAGGTCATCCTCCCCCTCTACTCTGCCTNACGTCTCTCTTTCAAATTATCATGATCCCAAAAATAGTAACATTTTGAAAATGAGCTCTTAAGAATTTGCGAAACTCTCAGAAGACATGGTATTGAGCATAAGAGAAAAGCCCAAGCTGGTATTTTTGGTTTTATCTTTAGAACAGGGTTGAGTGAAGTTCAAGAATAAACTTGCTGCCAGCCCCTGAACAGGAAAACATAAACAACATATTGGCTGCCTTCTTCCTATATTATTATTATCTTCTGTGCACAAAATAAAGTATGAATCTGGAGGTTAATGTGATCAAATAATTAAAGACTACTTCAAAATGTGATCCCAGTCATATGCTTTTATTTGCTTGGTGTATGTGAGATTTTTATTATTTATCTGTGCCCTAGTAAATGCCTAAAGGCAAAAGTCTGAGGCTTAAGAGACCTGAAAAGTAGCCTGGGAGATTTTTACCATCATTGATGTGAAGATCTTATGCATACTGGCTGGAGAAAAAGGAGAAGTGAAGATGAAATAGAGACAGAGACAGTGGGAAAACCAGCAGGAAACAAGTGGCATCTCCTGCCACCATGAGTTAATAAAACAGCTAAGTTAAAAAAAGTCTTAAACTCTAATCTCCTTAGAGATAATGAAGAAAACTGAATCTTAGATGGCCTGAAGAAGTAACCAATGTAGGGGTCCTTCATTATCCCCATTAGAAAGGTTAGGAATCAGAGCAATGAGCCATGAAGTTATCGTAGGCAGAGGGTCTCAGGAAAGCTGAAAGGACAAAATATCAGAAAGTTAGGTCACAGAGAAGACTGTAGTTTAATGTGATCATAAAACTGAATTTTCATACCATAAGGAACCTTGCCATCTGGCCTGGCTAAGCATCAGAATGTGCAGGCAAAAGACTGAAAATATGGACAAAATCATAAGGGCAGGAGAAGAGTGACTTGGAAATATAAAAATGTATCAGGAGATAATGGTAGATCATTTTTCCTTTCATCTGGACAAGAAAGAAATGAACCCTTCTCATATTGTCATAATACACTAATGTACATTGCTCTCATTACAATATAGAAATATAGCACTACAGTTATAACATCGTACAGAAATTGTACGTGATAGCTCAGATTAATTCTTTCAGCTTACCAAAATGAAAAGAGTAAAATCATCCATTTGATCACTTTTATACTGAAATTTTAATTTCCTACAAAAAGTTCAGAAAATCTGCATTTTCTAAATAACACATTTTTTTTCCCACTGAGATCTGTTTATAATGGGCAAGATGTTGCTGGGTGAAACAAAGGGTGATATAGGCACACAGGAAATACTGATCGTAAAAGTACAACAAAAGGAATAATCATGAGACTTTCCTATTATTTGTATTCCTAGAAAACTAATCTGAACTCAATTAATGGATCTGTTGGCTTGGATTTTTATAACGTTGCTTTTTTCAGTTGCAGAAGGGATTCTCAAGACCTCAGTGGGGAAAATAAATAAACCAAGAACTGAGATTGCCGATGTTAATGTCCTTGCTGGATATTGGGAGGGAAATGTTAAGGATGGGTTGAGATGTAGGGTGGCGTAGTGTTGAGACAAACGCAGAATAGAGAAGATGATCTGCTGAGTCATCAGTGTCATTTAATGGAAAAAAAAAAAAAAGATCCTGTGACTGGGTGTGGGGAAAGAGGAGCAATCCTGTGAAATCCCTTGGAGACTGGGGAGGACAAACAATGAGCCCATGAAAGACAGATCAGAAAATTATTGAGATCCATGAGAAGGAAGAATCACAAAAGCTGGAAATGGTAAGGATTTCAAGGAAGAGATGAAAGAATTTAACCTGCGCAGCTCATGAATCAAACAGTCTTTGCGCAAAATTCTTTGTACGTTCCTCTTTGTTGTTGTCGCTGTTGTAAAGAAAATGATCTTCCAGGAAGTCATTACATTGATTCCCTGTCACGTTAGCCCATACTGAAAACTAAGGTCCTGCCAAGGGAAACAATAGAGATGAAAGATTTTATTTTCCTCTCTTTCAGTATTTGATGTAAGCTATTTTAGCTAAGGTGTCTTTGCTAACAATGGAGTTTCACTCTGGGTGTTATCGTTATTAAATCTCCATTGTTTATCTGGTTTGGTGTTCTCCACCAAGCTTGTTCTCACAGCTGTTGGTATTGTCTAGAGCACGGACACATCAACAAACCATCATGGTACAAGCAAAGGTGTGGTGCTTAAGCAGCATCCGTTAGGTAATCTGGAGTGAGGGAGGATGTTCAGTCTTGCTCTGTAGTAAGCAGGGCCACCACAACAGGGAATCCAACGTGGGACTTATCCTAATTTATAATGGTGCACACCCACGTCTGACAACTGAATATCAAATCCCTCCAGCAAGGAAGCAATCATTGTAAATACAGACCTAGAGAAGACCTGTTTCCTGGATTAAGAAGACAATGCAAGTTGTTGTTTTTCTCTTTTGGTGCATATCAGTAACATCCTCTATAAAAGGGTTTCCTTCATGGGTCCATTCGTTTTTGCTGGATATCACTTCTCAAGTAAGCCCTACGCAGCTGGTCCCAACTCTGTGTGTTTGAACAGTGTCTGCCCTGTTTTCTATTGCTACATCTCTCCCGCCTTCTCTCTGGTGATTGCACATTACCTGAGGCTGTGCTGGTTGAACTCTCTAGCAGGAGTTTTCTGTCTATTCTTTGATATCAAGGGAACAGGCAATTTAGCAGCACAGCTGTTTGAAAACGCTGCGCTGGGAGATTTTCAGCTTTAACAGCTCATTGCAGGATTTGTTTGTTTTTGTTTTGTAATTACTTCTCATTCTGAAATGTGTGCTGCTCATTATAATACATGACACGTAAGGATATAATTTATCATGTTACAAAGTTTAAATTGAAAAAAAATGCCACACATTTTCAAAACTTTCTTTTTCCCTTTCAGATCTTTATACTTTCATTGTAAACATTCATTCCAGTCTGGAATGATGATTTGCTTCAAAACAGATCAGCATTTATCATACAAAGCATGTTCTGAATTCCTCTCAGCTCCGTTAAGTAGATTGAAAAATCAGTGACAGCTCTTTAGTTTAAGGGAAGCGGGATGTTTTAGTCAAGGGACTGTACTCCCTTTTCAAACATCATCCTGAGCTGTATCGAGACACTGTTCAAGGCATGACTTTTTTCAAGTTACGTTCACTTTCTGTTGCCACCTAATACCCTGTAACTGAGCAGATATTACTGACTTTCTGTAGGGAAGCTGCAATAGGTGAGACTTGGTGTTTTATCTTTGAAAATGTGTAAGCAATTCTTGACTGATTTTCGTGCTTAGATGTTTGCTCCTTCCACGTCAGTGTCCTGTGTCTGTTTTAGTCTGGAGAAGAGAAGGCTCCAGGGAGACCTTATAGCAGCCTGCCAGTACCTGAAGGGGGCCTAGAAGAAAGATGGGTGTTTGCAAGGNTGTCTGTTCTATATTCTATGTTTACTCTTCATTACCACCCACTCCCCTCTTTGTTTATCAGTGGTTTTGCCTGGGTGTCAGCACAGCAAACGGACAGAGTGCCTGAGGAGATCACAGACACTGAGAAATAAGCTCTGCCAGATCTTTCTGTAGTGTCTTGGTGCTGTCTTCTCTGTCATTCTTCACCCATAGAGGGGTTTACAGCAAAGAACATGGGTTTGCAGTACAACTGTTCTCTCCAGAGTCTATTTTCCAAGCTGCAGCCCTTCATGAGCAGACAGCAAAGCAAAAATGCTTGATTTAACTCTAAAGTATCTGAGGTGTGGGCACAGGCATCCATCCTACTGACTGCCATCGTTGTGATAGATCTGATTTCAGGCTGAAGACTGACAGAGGTGACTTCTTCAACTGCTGTGTTAAGATTAGCCAGGGCTCCTTTGTCAGTTCTTTCCAGCTGCAGGCAGGGAACATTTTGGGATGCAGTTGCCCTGACTCACACTCTGCCTGTCCCTCTCACACACAAGCACATGTGTGTGTGCACAGCCAAATGCACCGAAGAAATCACTGTGCAGATGTACAGCCAACAGCCCCTAAACTGTGTTTTTATTTTGCAGTCACAACAGTCGACACCAAGGAAATTACACATTGATCAAAATTAGTGCACAATTAAGACATGATAGCGAGCATCCAATACTGCAGCTAATGTAATTACAGCATAATATCACTTAAAGCTATGTAGTCGGGTGATTAGGCAGGGCTCTGGAACATAAGGGTTCCTGTGTTCATTCAACATTTTCCAAACCTGCAGCTGAGTAAATATGGTGAGTAACAAAAGAGAAAATTGGAAATAGAAATGTCACTAGCCATACCATCAGTTGTTCATAAAAGTGGCTTTCCAAGGAGTAGGTAGCAAGAGCCAGGCATGTCATCAGCTCACATACAGCCCTAGCTGGAGAGAAGTTGACAGGCACTTTCTGATGACATGTGAGTGATGATTGTATGTTGCTGATCAGTGTAGCTCCTCATACAGATGAGTTGTGTGACACCAAACAACTCATTGTGTCAATAACCTCAGCCAGAGCATTAATACTAATTTCCTCAAATATATGTAAGCCTAAATCCAGTTGTGGTTAGTGACAGTTACTTGTCACCATAAGTCAGAGAGAATCAGGTGTTGACATGCTCCAGCCTGGTCATAGGGATGAATTTGTTTTACGCATGAATACTCAACCAGTTCAAGGCAGATACTCTGATTTGTAATTTGGGTCAAGCACGTAGTTCTCACAGGGGACAAGGGTTATGACAAGAAAGAAAAAAAAAAAAGCATATTCTTTATGACAAACCAATACCTGAGCTTACGTTATCATATTATTAAAGGCTGAGGGAATTGGGCCTATTTAGTCTGGAAAAAAGATGGTTGAGGGGTGATCTTATTAATGCCTATAANCATAACAGACTAAAATGATAATAACAATACTGTATATGGGAATTCTGAATGGCCTACTGACTTTCTAGGTTGTTTTGAAACATTATATTTGAAGAAGGAATGGAGGAAGGGGCAGAGTTTTGTTACAGCCAAATCAATTTAAATGTGTAGGGAAAAAGAGATGAAACTGAAAATAGCAGGCAGCATTCATCATGCTGGTGGAGCATAGGAAACAATTTTATTATCTCCACTGGCCATGATCCCTTCATTGTGGATAAGGCTTGTAGGGTAGTGACAGTCAGCTTGTCTCACAAGCATAAATACTGCATCATGGAATATTTAGAGTTTAAGTGGCGGGCTCAGGTTTGTGTGCATGGCATAAGGAAGGTGGATTGGTTCTGCTAGTCATGCTTATGCAAAAGTTAGGCATATACGTAGGAAAACATTCATGTCCTAAGCTGTCTGTATTTCATTTGTGAATGAAAAGTGTGTTTTCATTCCATATATAGCATGACAAATTGAGTGGATCCAAAAAAAAATGTGGCTGTCTTGCACTTTCAGAGTTGCAAATGCCAAAAAAGTGTTGGACCTTCTTTCAAAATGTGCATTTAACTGCCTTTAGCAACAACAATTCATGGAGCAATAACGATCCAATGGAGGGTGACTTAAGATCCAAGCACCATTTAAGATGTTGACTTACTTCTTTAAAATTACATTTCCATCTGCTCATAGGGAGAACCTCAGAGTTAAGATGTGTAAATAACCAGATGTATAAAGGGACTGTGCTACTAAGTTGGATGTGTCTAAAAACCTAGTCCTTAAACTTTGAAGTGCTTCATTATTCTTTAGCTATATAAAATGTAGGCAACTGTGCAGATCCAGTCATATACGCAGTGGTTCATCTCAACTAATTTTCAGGGGTCAATCCAGCTGTATATCACATAACCTAAACTTACCTGTGTACATGTAGATATGTATGTATGCATCAGTGCATAAACTTGCAGTTTAGTCAGCGGAGAACTAATCAGACAGTACAGTCATAGAATCATAGAATGGTTTGGGTTGGAAGGGACCTTAAAGATCACCCAGTTCCAACCCCCTGCCATGGGCAGGGACACCTCCCATTAGACCAGATTGTCCTCTTTTGTTTTGAACAGTCCGTCAAGCCTAGACAACTAATAATCTAAAAAATCACTAGGGACATAATTAATGTGTCTAAACTTATACTTTTAGTGTGATTTGAGATGCCCCAGGTTATGCTGTCCAGCCTCCAGCTGAGGCTCCAGAATGGTATGGACCTCCAACAAGTCTTTGGTCATATTTGTCAGGTGAAGACGAATGGCATGGGTACCTAAGGTCTCTGAAATGGCTCTAGACCCTTAGTTTTTGGCCCTTGCTGTCTGCCTCAGGGTATCTGAAATGTTCTCCGAACCCCATCACTGTATTGGCAAAGGGAGATTCAGTTTTCTCAGCAAAGGTGACCTGGTGGTATGTGAGATGTCCTAACGTTTCTCCTGTGGATGCCTGGGGCATAAAAAACTTCCAGGTCCCAAGACTTCTGTCCTTGTAGTGCCAAGCTAAGGAAATACGTATGTGCAAGACAGTTTCCCTGGTTTCTATAGTAGTCAATTGTGATCTTGTGCATGATTCAGTTGTATAAACATAGACTTTTAGTGCCATTTTTGATGTGTTAAGGTATCCCTCCTCCAGGAGGGATTACAGTTATTAGTGCAGAAGAGATTCTGTGTCACATATACCAGCTTGCCCAAGGAAGGTCTTAAGGTATCTCAAATAGCACCATATATCTATGCTGATTAATACAGTCAATGAATTTAGGGGGAAAATCACCTGGCCAAATGCAGGAGTTTGTTTTAGGGTAAGGTAAATTAACCTTAAAATCCACTAACACCATTAACTGTTTCCCCACTAACTATAAAGGCAACCCATGCTGACTTGCTCATCTATAGCAACGTAGCCTAAATGCTGTTAACACCCACATTTAATTAGATGAATCATAGCATAAGTAATAGGCCTTTTTGTAGATAAACTACTTTTTTTTTTCCTCTTTTGTTTTGGTAATTGCCTTGGTTTAAGCAAATACAGAGTTTTGTCTAGAACTGGAATCCTTACACATGTGTCCTTGGCTCTAGGAGTCGCAGAGCACACAAAAAGTAAATTGGTTCCTTGGAAGAAGAATACAGATCTTTTTTTGACAACTCTTTTCTCACCTCATTATTTCTCCATCACAATAACTGAAGCTGTCAGATTTCTGAGGGAAAGCTGCAAGAGAAGCATGTTGCAAGCAGCTGGTCTTTCACAGGGCTGTTGATTCCCTCTCTGCCCACACCACTCTCCAGCGCAGAATACACAAACAAAGAGAAACAAAGCAGAAAAAACACTTTCTTCCACCTGTGCCGGTTTGCCAAAGAAACAGGGAATTTCACTGACAAGCTCACAAATATGAAACTAGATAATGAACTAATAAATAACTGGATAATGCAATGTGTGAGTGAGCTTTCTGAGCATGGATATAAAGAAGGAGTCATGTCATGGGTGGGTTATCCTCCTTTCCTCACTTGGCTTCTGGGCTTAGGTATTTGCTGGCTGTGCTTTGAGATCCAGAGGTGGAAAGTGATGTATAGGAGCTAGGAATTATGTCTGATGCTGGATCTAGAAAAAGGTTATGTGATTAGAAGCTAATCTGTGCTCACACAAAGGAGAGAAATAATTGCAGATAAGGAAACTCAAACCTTATCCTGATCCAGTTACTCCCAGGACCATCACAGGAGCTTTCAACCCATTCAAAGTCTCATCCCCAACCACACAGAGGAACAAATAGGGGAGCAGCCCCAATTCCCCATCAGAGACAGGAGCTGGTCCCCCCAGGGCTATCCCAGTGGAAAGCTGGTCCCATGGGCCAGGGGACACTCACTTGATGGGTCAATGAGAGGTTCTCCATGAAACCTTACAGACCGAGGGGAGACAATGCTTAGGGGCATAGGACATATTGTAGGATGCAGAGGAAGAGCATTTCTTGATTGCACAAGGTTTGTTGTAGTGTGTTTAGGGAAGGAACACCCTAAAACAAGGAAAGGGTAGGATTGAGGTGGTTTGGGAAGGAACAGATGTGGGAAAAGAGAAGTCCAAGGGAGTAGAAAGGGCTGGACATAAGCAAACTGTTTGCTTGTCAGGCCCTATTTTGTGTCCGATCAACACAGTCTGGTCTTTCCTCTCATTAATGTTCTGTTCTAACTGTTTTCCTGGGTGAAGGACTCCCTGTTCTGTGTGTATGTGTGTGTACAGGCTTCTGAATGCAGCAGCTGAAGAGAGAGCCCATGTGTCCACCATGGCAGTGACTGGAGAGAGCACGTGTGCAAGGGAATGTGTGAGCACCAGTAAATCATATGCCGTGGGGGCCTGGGATTGACTGGGATACCTATTTTTGTGTGTGTGTGTGTGCGGGACACAACTGGAGAGACTGGGATCCATGCACAGCTACTGGGTAGACTGTGTCTGTGACCAGCTGTGAAAGGGATCCATGTTGTACATGTGTATATATATGTCCCACTAACAGATCTTCATTCTCATCAGCCAGAGGGGAATAGGACAAGGGATTTGCCTGTTTCCTACCCACATTTTTCCCAGCACCTTCCACCAGAGGATCCACAATTACATGGTTCATATCACCCTTATCCTGCACCTTCACTGATCATGAAGGAAGATTAAGCAGGAAAGGGGATAGCTGGTCTCACTCCCTCAAACCCCCAACCAAAATATCACATACAACTTGTCCAGAGCACAAAATGTTCCCTGACAGCAATGACTTTCACCTGTTTTCTAAAAAAGCTTTTTGTGCCTCTTTCCCTATGAATCTTGTTGCTTCCCTGTAAAAGGTTGAGACTTAGATTCATTGCATTAACTGTTTGGCATTCATATCAAGAAGCAGTTATTGCTAGTGAACCAACAACTTTTAGACCATACTTTTCCCTTTGAAAGTGGAAAAAAAAATCAAGATTTGATGTTGATATCGGAAAACCATGCATATACAAATATATATATACAAGTGCTCCTGCCCTATGAATTGGGTCACTCTTCACACCCCTCACTTAAGATAAATGACCATTTCTTGATAAGTCTTTCCACCACCTCCCCTTTCTCCCCAACCAAATAATAAACTCATTCCTGAAATACCTCCATAGGTATTGCAAATTTTAGAGAAATAATCACCCAGGTTTCTGACAGTAATTTATATATGTTTAGGCTATCAATAAATCTTGAAGTTAAAGGAAGCTCACAGCAAGGAGAACCCCCGTGCCCTGGTAAGCAAATTATTTAGGGAAAAAAACAGTTTGCATTATCAACATATTATGCTATCAGGACATCGCTCCTTGTTGGTCTTAGTATTCCTCTGATGTCATTATCAAGGTAGACATGACAAATAATATTTTATGTCTATGAATGATAATCAGCACAGTGCACTGCAGCTATCCTTATTGATTTGATTAAGGGCTTTGATCTGGGAAATTACCAATTAATGCTATCTGAATTAGTCTCTGTGGGTTTGGACAGAGCAGCAGGGAAATAATTCTCTAGTAAAGCTGGTGATTGGGCACAAAATGGATTTGTTTAATCATGCTAAATCTGAAGAGAAAATATTCAATTTGAAGGTCTCCTGCAGGTCAGTCCTCAGTTCTTCATTAGTCATTAATGACTGTACTTCAGCCCCACTCTCTCAAATTACATATGCTTTTTACAGAGGTTTAATTAAAAAAAAAAAAAAAAAGAAAAAAAGACAGCTAAAAAGTCTTCCCTAAACAACTGAGAGTCTGTGACAACTGGATCCACTTCAAAGAGCAAGGACAGACAAGAGCATCTTTGCCAAGAGACATGGTAACCTGGAAAGGAGGACTTTGAACTAGGTTTGATGGAGGATGAAGAACAACACCCTGAAGAGCACGGGTGAGAGGAAATGAACAAAGCACAGGGCAGCAGACGATGATCCCTGACTCTCCCATGATGAAAGGCATCTGGAGTACCTATACCTGCACACACTCAGCATGAGAAACACACAGAAGGAATGAGAAACCGATGTGTGGGTGCAGAGCTATGATGCTGGAATGCCAGAGAACTGGAGGAAACTCGCCTTGCTGGAGCACTGTGATGGATAGATGCTTTTGTAAGGAGAAGCAGGGAGGATAGTTGTGGAACGGGGCCTGCAGAGCAGAGCCCCGGGTGATGCTCGGTTGATAGGTGGGGACGTGCTGGAGCTTGTAGGCCATAAACCATGGGAAAAGAATGTAGTAAAAAGCTGCTAAGGGTCATCCTGATCACAAAAGGACAAAACAAGGACCTGAAACAAAGAAACTTAACAAATGTTGCAACACTGACATAAGCAAGCTCCAAGCACCCTACAACAAAGGCCTTAAGGAATGCATCTTCAAAGATAAGATACCTTTGTTAGTCTGACAGTGTCAGATGCAACCGCGCCAATATTGAGAGCCAGTCTGTGCCGGACACCTAGCCAATGTTGGTATATATACGGAGCTGTTGCACACAATAAACCGACATCTTGCTTGCATCAAGCAGCGTCCCGTCTCTCAATTGCTGCAAATTGGTGACCCCGACGTGATTCGAGGATTCGACAACCACCTCTCTGCGTGGCAGGCTGCGAGTCTCGCAGGACTTTGAATGAGCTGCTGAAAGGAAGCAGGAACCGGCCGGCAAGAAATCCCTCCGGAGAAGAGAGGTGAGCTGTGGGAAACTGAAAAATGGGGAATCAAGC
>VXBO01002735.1:183827-195791 GCA_013400135.1 Rhinoptilus africanus
AAAAAAAAAAAAGAGAGAACTTACTTAGGACCCAGAGCCAAATATACCATACTCACAGAATCTATGAAGGTTTTTTTTCTGGCTTGGTTTTCTTTCCCTCTTCTAGTTTTGAGCAGACAATCCTGTCCTGTTTTCCCTGGTTATTTTTATATGTCTTCATAAGGAGTCTCCATTCTGATGAATTACTACGTTTAAATCCACCATCTTTGAAAGGTCCTGGAGAACAGGCGAGGTGCCTGAAGACTGGAGGAAAGCCAATGTCACTCCAGTCTTCAAAAAGGGCAAGAAGGAGGACCCGGGGAACTACAGGCCGGTCAGCCTCACCTCCATCCCTGGAAAGATGATGGAACAGCTCGTTCTGGGCGTCATCTCAAAGCATATGGAGGAAAAGAAGGCCATCAGAAGTACTCAGCATGGATTCACCAAGGGGAAATCATGCCTGACTAATCTGATCGCCTTCTATGATGGTGTGACTGGATGGATGGATGAGGGGAGAGCGGTCGATGTGGTCTACCTTGACTTCAGCAAGGCGTTTGACACGGTCTCCCACAGCATCCTCCTAGGGAAGCTTAGGAAGAGTGGGTTAGATGAATGGACAGTGAGGTGGATAGAAAACTGGTTGAAGGACAGAGCCCAGAGGGTTGTGATTAGGGGCGTGGAGTCTAGCTGGAGGTCAGTGATGAGCGGTGTTCCCCAGGGGTCAGTACTGGGCCCAGTGCTCTTCAATATATTCATCAATGACCTGGATGAGGGGATAGAGTGCACCCTCAGCAAGTTTGCTGACGACACAAAGCTGGGAGGGGTGGCTGACACCCCGGAAGGCTGTGCCGCCATCCAGAGAGACCTGGACAGGCTGGAGAGCTGGGCGGAGAGGAACCTCATGAAATTCAATAAGGGCAAGTGTAGGGTGCTGCACCTGGGGAGGAATAACCCCCTGCACCAGTACAGGTTGGGAGCTGACCTGCTGGAGAGCAGCTCTGAGGAAAGGGACCTGGGAGTCCTGGTGGACAACAGGATGACCATGAGCCAGCAATGTGCCCTTGTGGCCAAGAAGGCCAATGGCATCCTGGGGTGCATCAAGAAGAGTGTGGCCAGCAGGTCGAGGGAGGTCATCCTCCCCCTCTACTCTGCCTTGGTGAGGCCCCACCTGGAGTACTGTGTCCAGTTCTGGGCTCCCCAGCTCAAGAGGGACAAGGAATTGCTGGAGAGGGTGCAGCATAGGGCTACTAAGATGATTAGGGGACTGGAACACCTCTCCTATGAAGATAGACTAAGGGAATTAGGTCTCTTTAGTCTGGAAAAGAGGCGTCTGAGGGGGGACCTAATTAACACTTATAAATACTTGAAGGGTGGGTGTCAGGAGGATGGGGCCAGGCTCTTTTCAGTGGTGCCCAGTGATAGGACAAGGGGTAATGGGCACAAACTTGAGTATAGGAAGTTCCACCTAAACATGAGGAGGAACTTCTTTCCCTTGAGGGTGGCAGAGCACTGGAACAAGCTGCCCAGGGAGGTGGTGGAGTCTCCGTCTCTGGAGACATTCAAAACCCGCCTGGACGCGTTCCTGTGTAACCTGCTGTAAGGTGGCCCTGCTCTGGCAGGGGGGTTGGACTAGATGATCTACTAAGGTCCCTTCCAACCCTATGATTCTATGATTCTATGATTCTATGAAATAAATTTTCTTATGATTTAAAAATTCCTAGAAGTAGTTCTGCTAGTTCCTTTGTTGAAGACTGCTATGATCTATACTCTTTTCATCAATGGAAGCAACAGCAATTTACAGCAAAATTTTATATTTTGGCTTTCTCTTCACTGACCATCCAGGAGCTGAATTTCCTGCATCATTCTCCTTCCATATTAAATGGATGGTCAACAAATCCAAGATACAAGAGCAAGATGTTACTGAAGGTCAGCATCTTATACTAAATGCTGAACTCAGATTTTGCCTAATTTAAGACTTTCTCTAGTGCATGAAGGCAACTTTACGTCAAATCACTCATTACGCTCATCATCTTATGTCAGTGATGCTTGAGCATCACATTGCTCGCATGGGTTTCTAGGCATGCAAGAATTCATAAACGACCATCCACCCTTACCAGCAAGATCCAGCAGATTGCTCCCAAGGACTCAGCTATGCATGTGAAATAACATTATCCTTCACCTCATTTCAGCCTTACCTTTTACAATTCATAGGCTAATAAAAAGTAACACCTACCTGTCAAGGACACTGTCATCTCATCTGAAAGATTACACCTCTCCTTTTAACACGTTGAAGCCATGGTGTTACTGTGGCTGGGTTTTCACAGTTTAACTGGGAAGGGTCTTCTTACAGACACGAGGATATGTCTGTATTTTCTGCCCTGCCACAAGCCTCATGACTCCCATGATGCCATAGTCTACCCTTTAAAAGGGGAATAACACTAGGGCTTTGAGCCATGTGACTTTTTATGAAAACAAACAAAAACCCACCCCAAAACTAATTTCTTTCGAGAGGCTAACAAAGAATATTTTCTGAACAACATCCTTGGACTAAAAACGGTAATTCTCATGCAAACTACATTGACAGAACAGTTTTGACCACCTCAAACAAATATTGTCACCTGTTACAACTATACAAGCTTACAGCAACTGACAACAAGCAGGCTTTCTATATTCCTTGGGATTGAGACCTTGACAATAAGTTTTTCTCCAGCTCAGTGCAGTACACCTTTCTGGTTCGTCTCAGAAAGGTGGAAATGACTTATGTCCATATGTGCAGCCTGCTGCGATTTTAAGGGTGTGACTCAGATCTGGACAAAGGATCTCCAACTGCAGAAAAGACATTTGCACTCACAGTCCACCAGTTTTCCCTGAGGTAGTATCCTGCTTTGTATTTCAAGCAATGTTTTTATTGTTTCTTTCCAAATACCTTCAGTTTCTGGCTAATTTGAAGGTGATGTTCTCTGGATAGCATTTTGCATTGACAGAGATTTGACAAAAAGGACTATGTTCTGAAAGAAATAGCTGTGACTTACTGGGAAAGATGGTAACGTGGGTTTAGAAGTCTAACTTATTGTTATCCACTCAAGCTCTTCGGTTCACCCTTTAAAGGAAGCTCATATAAAGCTCATATAAAGCTCCTCCAGCGTTTGACCTGGTATGAAACCTCCAAAAGCCTTACCAGGGTTCTCTGAAAAAGTTGGGCAGGCTGTTTAGTTTAAAGATGTATCATCATACAATTCCATTTTCATTTAAATTAAAACATTTTGAAATAAGAAAATGAAGTTAAAATTCTGTCTTGAAAGAGGAAATTAAATAGTTGGAAATGCATGGTTGGTGCACAAGAAATTAAGTTTTAATGAAAAGTTCCAAAAGTTATCATATTGAACATTTTTTTTTTCCTCTAAAATTTAATTTCCTGGAAAATTTTACTGAGATAGAATATATTTACTCCATTTCCAAATAGCAAAATAGTTTTAAATTCTAGAATTCCTTTAACTTGAATTTTTTATTCCTGCCTGGCTCTGCTTTGAGGGAGGAGGGAAAATGCCATTTTCTTTGAAATATATCTTGAATTACTCCTGGGTAGGAAGCCATTCTTGTACCTACTGCAATCTTTATATTGGTATCTACATAGAAAATTTTTTTCCCACCGCTTGAATCCTCATTTTATGTCTTTATCCTATTACACTCATAGACACTGTTTTTTCCTGTGTCTGTGTACTGCCTGTCAGCAGATTGAATACGAAGCCATTAAACTCCATTATATTGCACAGGAGAATTTTTAAACTCTGAAAAAGGATTGTATTAAAACATGCCAATAATCCCACCACACTGGCTATAGTACCTACAGTTGGGCATGTGTAAAGTACTTTGGTGAGCTATGGCCTTATTTTGAGAATCTTGGTCAAAAAAAGCCTTCCTCTAAAAAGATAAATTACTCTAAACTATAGAACATGTCAATAAATAGTGTTATATACATTACAAAATGTAGTATGTGATTACAAAGTACATTTCTTCCTGGTATCCTATCATGGTATCTACTTGTCATGGCATCTATAGTCATAGTTTCCCCGGCTGTAGATTCTTCTCCCTACAAAGATCATGAAAGCATCATAAAAGTCCTATTCTTTTCCACAGATTCCTAGAATCATAGAATGGTTTGGGTTGGAAGGGACCTTAAAGATCATCTAATTCCAACCCCTTGCCATGGGCAGGGACACCTCCTACTAGACCAGGTTGCTCAAAGTCTCATCGAGCCTGTCTTTGAAATTCAGGTGTGTCTGGAGCAAAACTCTACAGCACTAAATACCTTTTGGGAATACATTTCATAACAAATCTTTAATGCCCTTGCCAAACAATGTCTTGGGAAAAGTTGCCAAATTGTTGCTATTTCAAGAATATGTCTTCCATTTAATGGAAAGTATAGTTATATGCAAGCACATTGTCATATGGAAAATGCACAAGTATTACATTTCTGAACTGGAAGTGCAGGATTAAAACACAATGCAAAAAAGAAAGGAAAGGAAAAAACCCAAGAGACAAAGCATTTTGCTTCTCTTCAATCTCCACATCCATCAGACAAATAGGGTCACCTTGTATTCTGCTGAAGATCAGCGCTCCTGCCCTCGATTAAAGTGCCCATACATTTAGACTTTCATTTCTTCGGTTAAAGTGCTTTCATGAGACGCTATCTGCATGAGAAATGTCTGGCATTTATTATTGTGACAGAAGTCACAGTCCACAATCTGTCTGGCAAAACACCACATAGAAAATGATTCAAGGGCTGAGCACAAGTCTTGAAGTTCTTTGTCAGCCCTCAAAACAGGGGCTTTTCCCAAAGAAAATAAGAATGTTTTTGGACTAAAGTCTGCGGTATTTGACTCTCATACTGACTTATTTTGAGGTTTTAAAAAAACTTAATGTCTTCTTCATAAAAAAATAATATAGTCAGACTTGAACTGCTCATGATTTCCTCATCTGCCTTAATGGGGGCTCACAATTACACATAGAATCATAGAATGTATTGAGTTGGAAGGGACCTCTAAAGGTCATCTAGTCCAGCCCCTCTGCAGTAAGCAGGGGAATGTTCAACTAGATCAGGTTGCTCAGAGCCTCATCAAGCCTGGCCTTGAATGTCTCCAGGGATGGGCCCTCCATCACCTCTCTGGGCAATCTGTGCCAGGGTCTCACCAGCCTCATTGTAAAGAATTTCTTCCTAATGTCTAACCTAAACCTACCCTGCTCTAGTTTAAAGCCATTAACCCTCGTCCTATCGCTACATGCCCTTGCAAACAGCATCTCCCCATCTTTCTTGTAGGCCCCCTTCAGGTACTGGCAGGCTGCTATAAGGTGTCCCTGAAGCCTTCTCTTCTCCAGGCTGAACAACCCCAACTCTCTCAGCCTGTCTTCATAGGAGAGGTGCTCCAGCCCTCAGATCATCTTCGTGGCCCATCCCTTCATGGATGGGACATCCATGACTTCTCTGGGCAACCTCACCATGATAATAGGGACTGGTGTGATGGCACTGAGATATCCACCAGGGCTGCCAGAGGAATCTCCAACATGCAACAGAAAGGTTGTTCTTTCTAAATTCTGTTCTCAAAAAATGAAAGTCAGATCTCAGGATTGTCTAGTTTCAATAATATTAAAGATAACTTAGGACAGGGGAATATCCATAAATATGACCTCTCTAGAGATCTCTATATTGTATTTTTAGGTTACGGTGTTTGGCAGCAGGGGGAATTACTTTTCATAAGTTTATCTGTTGTCTTTTTTAAGTTCTTGTTCTGTTAAAAAATAAAAAGATCTTTAGTATAGTTCAATATAGCATCTACTAAAAGTCTATCTTTCTGAGACAATATTTTCCAGCATCAAAACCCCTTAGTTTCATTAATGGGGAGGAAAAACAGCTCTCCATAGAGTGTTAACAACTCCTATTCCTCTTCTTGCAAAACTAAAATAAATACAAGAAAGAATGGCAGATGTTTGCAAAAATTTGAGCTCTAAACCATTTAGACTTATATTGTACTGAGACTGAGGAATATTAAAGAGCACTTGGGCTATATAAAGATGAATTTTATCACATAGTTCAATCTAGCTTCAAATTTACAGTATTCCCTTAAAAAGAATTAAGATTTTTTTTTCTTATTTTGTGTATGCAAATGGCAAATGAGAACCCATTTCTGCTTCTTGCATTAAGCATCACTACACATCTGGCAATAAATAATTTCCATCAGAATGGAAACAGGAGAACTGGTGACAAGTGATATGGAGAACACTGAGGTTCTCAATGACTTCTTTTCCTTGGTCTTCACTGGCAAGGGCTCCAGTCACACTCCCAGAGTCACAGAAGATAATGGCAGTGGTTGGAAAGAACTGCCCATTGTAAGTGAAGATCAGATTCATGACCATCTGACGAACCTGAAACTGTACAAGTCCATGCGACCTGATGGGATACACCCAGAGCTACTGAGGGAACTGGCAGATGATGTTGTTAAACCACTCTCTATTATATTAAAAAAGTCATGGCAGTCTGGTGAAGTCCCCACTGACTGGAAAAGAGGAAACATAATACTAGTTTTCAAAAAGGGAAAGAAGGATGAACCAGGGAACTATAGGCCAGTCAGTCTCACCTCCGTGCCTGGAAGGGTCATGGAGCAGATCCTCCTGGAGGCACTGCTGAGGCAGAATAACAACAACGAGGTGACTGGATGCAATCAACATGGCTTCACCAAGGGCAAATCGTTCTTGACAAACCTGGTGGTCTTCTACAAGGCCACAACATCCATAGACAAGGGGAGAACAACTGACATCATTTACCTGGACCTGAGCAAAGCCTTTGACACTGTTCCACATGATATCCTGGTCTCCAAGGTGATAAAATATGGTTTTGATGGATGGACAATTCAGTGGATAAAGAACTAGCTTGATGGACACACCCAAAGTGTGGCTGTCAGTGAGTCCATGTCCACATGGAAACCAGTGACAAGTGGAGTCCCTTAAATCATAGAATCATAGAATCATAGAATCATAGGGTTGGAAGGGACCTCGAAAGATCATCTAGTCCAACCCCCCTGCCAGAGCAGGGTCACCTAGAGCACATCACCCAGGAACGCGTCCAGGCGGGTTTTGAATGTCTTAAGGATCAGTACTGGGACTGGTCTTGTTTAACATCTTCATCAGCAACATGGACAGTGGCATAGAGTGCACCCTCAGCAAGTTTGCTGGTGACACCAAGTTGTGTGGGGCGGCTGACACGCTGGAGGGAAGGGAGACCATTCAGAGAGACCTTGACAGGCTGGAGAGGTGGGCCTATGCCAACCTCATGAATTTCAACAGGAGCAAGTGCAAGGTCCTCCATCTGGGTCGGGTCAGTCCCAAGCACCGATAGAGGCTGGGCAGTGACTGGTTTGAGAGCAGCCCTGAAGAAAAGGACTTGGGGGTGTTGGTGAACAAGAGGCTCAACATGAGCCCTCAGTGTGCCCTTGCAGCCCAGAAAGCCAATCGTACCCTGGGCTGCATCAAGAGAAGCGTGGCCAGCAGGGCCAGGGAGGGGATTCTCCCCCTCTACTCTGCTTTTGTGAGACCCCACCTGGAGCACTGCCTCCAGTTCTGGAGCACCTACTACAAGAAAGATACGGATGTGCTCGAATGTGTCCAGAGAAGGGCCACAAGGATGCTCAGAGGGTTGGAGCACCTCTCCTACGAAGACAGACTGAGGGTGTTGGGGTTGTTCAGTCTGGAGAAAAGAAGGGTCTGAGGAGACCTTATTGTTACCTACCAGCATCTTAAGGGGGCCTACAAGAAAACGAGTGAGGGACTTCTTAGGATGTTGGGTAATGGTAGGACGAGGGGGAATGGATTAAGACTAGAGATGGGTCATTTCATAATGGATGTTAGGAGGAAGTTCTTCACCATGAGGGTGGTGAGACACTGGAACAGGTTGCCCAAAGAGGCGGTGAAAGCCTCATCCTTGGAGGTGTTCAAGGCCAGGCTGGATGGGGCTCTGAGCAACCTGGTCTAGTGGGAGGTGTCCCTGCCCATGGCAAGTGGGTTGTAACTAGATGATCTTTAAGTTCCCTTCCAACCCAAACCATTCTGTGATTCTGTGAATCTGGGTCAACTATGTCTATCAGCATTTACTTATATACTTAAAAAAAAAAAAATCAAAAAAGTTTAAAAAACATTAAAAAAGGTGATTGACAATCAGCTTCTCATGTTTTAGTTGGAGTGCACTGGGTTAGGAAGGTTATTTTTGACTGACATCTTCACAGAGTAGAATTACTGATTTATGGCTGAGAGCAAGAAGTAGTTCTGAAAACTGTTTCTTCTACCTGAGACATCACTTCATGCGATGAAGCGAGGTTTAGAGGAAATGAGCAAATCAAAGAGAAAATAGTGTTATGATAGGGCTAGTGAGTGTTTGCAGAATATTTTCTGATGCAGTACTCCTCACTCACATGCAAAATATAAAGTCCTTGATGTCGCACCACCAGACTGAGGGACCATCCATAATGGTCTGAAAAGAACACCGAGTCTATATCTGTGTGGAATTAACTAGAGGACTGTGGGCAAAGTTGCCTCTGACACAAAGTCCACTCAGCGGCATCTTTGCTGGGAATTTTAGCTGAAAGGGTAACCTGTAAGGAAAATGGTTTCAAGGCACAAGCAAAAGCTTAATGAATTCTGGGACCTATACAGGGACAAAAGGAAGTTTCCCAGTAGAAATTTGGTAGTTCCATCAGAAAACTTCCTCTTCATTTAAACTTTCTCATTCTATCCCTGGATCTTTCATTTGGCCAAAAACTTTCAAGAAGCTTTACCTTCTACTCCAACTGAGCAGAAAACAACAGTTGCAAGGACAGAGCAAGAAGATAACGTCAAAATCAATAATATATAATCTAGAAGATAATATTAATATCTAAGACAATAATTAGATTAAGGTATCTAAAATGAGACAATGTAACTCAACAAAGATTGGCCCAAAACTTTGTGTACTAAATTTTCCTCATCTTCACTGGGCAGATAAAAAACTAAGAGCACATTTTGCTTGTTGTTGAGTGATATGCTTTGAGATATATTGGATTATTAAATTTACATCTAAATAAATTTAGTGTAAATTTGTTTTGCCCCTTTGATTTCTAAGCATTTTATAGTTTGAATAGGAATTGCAAGTGTCTGCTTTGGATGCCTTTCCAATATTGTATGAAAGTCCATGCAATTAGATTTGTGCAAAAATAGCGAGGATGAGGTCAGATTGAACTCCTTGGTTAATCCAGTTTAACCTGGGTACTTATCTAAGGAACATGGTCATCCAAGGACTCTTCAGGAGCCAGTATTTCCAGTGGACAATACAGTAGACCTACTACCCTACTCACAGAGAGAGCATAAGGTGACCCTGCCTCCGTTAGGTAAGATGAATTCAAGATATACTTTGAAGGAGGAAGTGTTTAATGATGTGCTCCTCCATGGGAAAAAGCTGATCAGACCGTATCTGTCCCCCAAAAAGGGGAAACTCAAAACATTGCATTTGCTGTGTCGTTCCTTTGTTGTACTGGCAACTGAATGGCAACAACCTCATTGTTAATGGCAAATTTAAAAATGAAAATAAACCTGTGGTGCTTTCTTAAACCAAACATTTTGGCTGCAAGTAGCAAAAATGGTAATTCCATTGCTGTTCATTATAACTGAATGTTGGAAGCTTTTTCTACACTTTCCGAGAACGGAAGGGGATAGGCTTTCTGATTTAAAAAGCTATACTGACATAGAAAGTTAATTTTGTTATTGGAGATACTACACTTGGTAGAGTAGAAGAGCATTGTTGGAGCAAGTAATAGTTGTGAAAACAGAATTAATTTTTCCACTGAGGCTACTATACATTATCTCTTAATCCAATCCACTGTTCAGACCCATAAAGAGTTGGTCTGGCAAAGTTGGCATGCTGCTGTGCATAAGTGGGGTGGAAGGAGAGGTAAAAAGTGGGGTTAAGAATAATTTAAGTGAGTTTCACAGCCAAATGCTTTGGACTGGGAAGCCATGGTTAACCTGCAAATAAAAGTTATGTTATTACTAGCTTGGGAAAAGCAGTATAATCATGTCAACATAGTCTGAGCTCTTTTTGGTCTAAAATGATTGTCATAATGCATTTAAGAAATTTAATTATGTCAATAAAAAGCATCTTTGCATAGTGCATATCATCTCCGTAGAGGCTTATATCCACTTACACTATTGCTCACCTACTGGCCATTCCTGCACAGTGGTCACACTTTGTTCCTTTTGACCAGTTTTAAGCTACAGATAACTATCATTTCAGATCTGAAATGTGTCATGAATTTATGATTTTAGGAGGTAAAGACTGAAAGAAGAAAGATGTAGCTATGATTCAAGAAAAGAATTATTATTTTTCATGTTTATATATATATAAAAATCACAATTCTAGTGTAATTAATTAAATTGTTGCAAATAGTACAGGTACATCAGACTTTGTGTCTCTGAAGATTTCTATTTTTTGACACACTGTCCAAAAAGTAATATTAAAAAAAAAAAAAAAAAAAAGACTAAAATATCCTGTTCCTTTCNAAAAAAAAAAGGACTAAAATCTGTCACCTGACTCACATTGATGCCAGAGGCGTTTTCCCAAGAGGGTAAAGCTCTCTCCAGGGCCAAAAAGCCAGCTGAAGGCTTAGCATCATTTTAAATCCCTCCAGAAAATGACATTTCACTGATGGGTAAGACTCAGAGCAGGCTTTTACACAGTGGGGATTTTCACAAATGTGGAGATTTTATTCTTTTGTGCTTTCTCAGTGACCTTTGATTAAATGTATCTTTTCTGGAGCAATCAGGCAACATCAGGAATGTATCGGGAAAGATAAAAAACACCTTGAGAACATTTGCTGTTATTGCAAAGTGTCCCATTCCCTGTCATCTTGAGGAAATGAAGCCTGTGAAGGATAAAAGTAGAAAAAGCATTTTATTGAATTGGCTCTTCCCATTCCCATTTCATAACAATGAAGTATGAAACACAAATTTTAACACCTAGACAATGCATTTCAGCATAAATACACAGCTTTAAAAATTAATAAAAATCTATATCAATTATAAAAGTGATTTACCAAGCACAATAAAAGTTGTCATCTGTTACTTTTATGCATGCATACCCACTCTCCCTCTATCATTGACTTTTATGTTTTCTATATGCTAAATACTCTCATGAACCTACAATAGACTTCACAGGATTTGGCAGCCAGCGATTTTTTTTTGCCTTTTTTTTTCCTTCTTTTTTTGTTGTTTAGGAAATTAATTCAACCGTTTGTTTTATTCTGCTTTCATTTACAGGCACCTGCAGGCAGCCAGTCACCTTGTCTTTTTCGTTATAGAATCATAGAATGATTCGGGTTGGAAGGGACCTTAAAGATCATCTAATTCCAATCCCCCTGCCATGGGCTGGGACACCTCCCACTAGATCAGGTTGCGCAGAGCCCCATCCAGCCTGGTCTTAAAAACTTCCAGGGATGGGGCATCCACAACTTCCCTGGGCAACCTGTTCCACCACCTCACCACTCTTACCATAAAGAATTTCTTCCTGATATCCAATCTAAATCTACCCTCTTTCAGTTTGAGGCCGTTACCCGTTGCTCTATCGCTCCACTCCCTGATAAAGAGTCCCTCCCCATCTTCCCTGTAGGCCCCCTTTAGGCACTGAAAGACCACTAGAAGGTATCCTAGGAGCCTTCTCTCTTCCAGGCTGAACACCCCCAGCTCTCTCAGTCTGTCTTCATAGGAGAGGTGCTCTAGCCCTTTGATCATCTTCATGGCCCCCGCACTGGACCCAACAGTTTCTTCTTGTGTTGAGGACTCCAGAGCTGGACACAGTACTCTAGGTGGGATCTCATGAGAACAGAGCAGAGGGGCAAAATCATCTCCCTCGACCTGCTGGCCACGATTCTTTTGAATGTAGACCAGGATGTGGTTGGTTTTCTGTGTTGC
>VXBO01002735.1:197068-210145 GCA_013400135.1 Rhinoptilus africanus
AACCAGTTCTCTATCCACCTCACTGTCCACTCATCTAACCCACTCTTCCTAAGCTTCCCTAGGAGGATGCTGTAGGAGACCGTGTCAAACGCCTTGCTGAAGTCAAGGTAGACCTTAATTCTATCTGGGCTTTAGCTTGCCTAATCTGGTTCCTGGTTACTCGCACAGTTTCTCTGTATTCCACCCAGTCAACCTGTCGTTGCTTTCACCCTCTGTAGGCCTTCTTTTGCTTTTGAGATTGTCCAGGAGCTCTTTGTTAATCCACACAGGCCTCCTGGCATTTTTGCGTGAGTTCTTCATTCTTGGTATGCACCGCTCCTGAGTTTAGAGGAGTGATCCTTGAATACTAACCAGCTCTCTTGGGCCCCTCTTCCCTCCAGTACTTTTTCCCATGTTACTCTGACAAGCAGGTCCCTCAAGAGGCCAAAGTCTGCTCTCTTGAAGCCCAGGGTAGTGAGCTTGCTGCGTGCTCTCCTTGCTGTCCGAAGGATCTTGAATTCTACCATTTCATGATCACTGCAGCCAAGGCTACCCTTGAGCTTGACACTCACCACCAGCCCCTCCTTGTTGTTAAGGACAAGGTCCAGCATAGGTCCTCTCCTTGTTGACTCCTCTACCGTTTGAAGAAGGAAGTTATCATCAACACATTCCAAGAACTTCCTGGATTTCTTGTGCCCCGCTCTGTTGTCCTTCCAACAGATATCAGGGTGTTTGAAGTCCCCCATGATTAGCAGGGTCTATGAACATAATGCCACTCCTATCTGTCTATGGAGGACTTCATCTGCTCTGCTTGGGAAAATCAGACTTGCAGAAACTTGGATAACAGCAGAAAAGTCATTGTAAATACTGAATGTCTAGTTGACATGTTAGTCATCTCACTAAGCTTATGGATTCAAAGGTCACCTGTGACCATTTGGGTTTCACTTTAATTGGTTTCAGTCCACATGTGTTACCTGATCCCTGTGCTTCCTCAGTAAAAATATCATCTTAATTCTTTGGAAAGTAGCATCTCAGGGCCTCAGAAGAAGTTTTTTCTCAATCTCAAGGGCAGTCATGAGAGAAGGTATGTCCCTGGGCTGGACACCTTGAAGGAAAACAATTTTTTATAGACTTTTACCAAGACAGGACAAGGAGCGACAATTATAAACTGAAAGATGGGACATTTAGACTAGATAATAGGAAGAAATTCTTGACTGTGAGGGTGGTGAGACACTGGAACAGGTTGCCCAGAGAAGTTGTGGAGGCCCTGTCCCTGAAGGTGTTCAAGGCCAGGCTGGATGGGGCTTTGAGCAAT
Organism: Rhinoptilus africanus; assembly: GCA_013400135.1. NCBI lineage: Eukaryota > Metazoa > Chordata > Aves > Charadriiformes > Glareolidae > Rhinoptilus > Rhinoptilus africanus. Next base: position 198,363 of record VXBO01002735.1, read on the forward strand.
CTGGTCTAGTGGCAGGGAGGGTGGACCTGATGATCTTGAAGGTCCCTTCCAACCCAAACCATTCTGTGATTCTATGATCCTAGAAAAAGAATCTTTGGTCCTCAGTTAATCTACATAGATGATTTGCCTCAGAGCTGTGTACCTCAGCAGCACAGTGATGAAAAAACAGCAAAGTTTCCATGGAAACCCTGTCTTGAATTCAGCAAAGTTTATCAAGCCTAAAAAAGATTCAGAGGAAACACTGCAGGGCTGATGAATTGGTATTTTTCCCTGAAACTTCTTAATAGAAGCACTGGAAATGTATGTAGAGGTCTATGTGATATACATAGGCCCCTTTTAAGGGTTCAGCAAAGCCTTTTTACAAAATGGAAAGATGTAGTGAATCACTCACAAAAATATCCAATTTTAACTCCACTTGCACTCACCAGAGTTCCTGGTTCCTTTGCAGCTCATCAAAGACCTGGCCTTTTATGCAGCCTGGATGGTAATGCAGTATCTCTTTTTATATAGCTCTTCCAGCAATATTCTGTTACACTGAAATCTGCTTGTCTATTCTTAAATATCACCACCACCTTGCTGTGATCATTGGAGATGAAAGTTTATCCTGCAGGTTTATTATGCCTTGAGAAAACAAATTACTTCCTGACACTCACCCATCTCTCATTTTCAATATCCTTAAATGATTCTCTCACTGGCTTCCTGATGTTCATCTTCTTGGCATCTACCTGAAGATGACAGCCGTCAGAAATTCAAAGAAGTGCCACTTTTCCTGAAGATTGAGAGCTGGAAACTGATATTGTACCTCATTGTGAGAGAGTATGAACGAGAGGAAATCATTTGCTTGAAAAAATTTCCCCAGCTGCAGTCAAACACACACATCTGGGAAGGGCCATCAAACGCAGCCTTTTTACTTACTAGTTCAGAGCAAAGCGTGACATCCGGATGATAAACACAGAGCGATGCTAAGGGGAAAAAAGACAAAGGACGTGAAATACGGAGATAGAAACAGAGATTAAAAATAAACCTTTAATAAAAAAACTAAATAAAGTCAAGATATTTTTTTTTTTTCCAGGTGATAATTGAATCCCTCCTTGCTGGAAGAGCTGAATCTGTTCCAACTTTTCCATGTGGCAGGGTCGTGGGTTTAGGGGGACATGAAAGCACTGTGTTAGCAGGGAAATTTAGTAACTTATTGAAGGTCATATGCAAAGCTTCAGATGTCAAACACGTAATCCTAATGCATTGCCCATAGGATCTCACTCTCTCTCCCTTTGCAGCTTCTTACACCTTCCAGAGTTAAATTGGTTCATGTATATGGAGAAAGGTGTAATGAATTCATGTAATATGTGATGTGAGAAAGATTGACAAAAATTTTACAGGAACTTTGAATTGGTAAGGAAATTCCAGTAAATGGGGATGAGACTATGTAAGAAAAGCTTACTACAAAATGTCTGTTGTTGGTCAAAGCAGAAGAAAATAAGTGCTAATTCAAAACCATATGAAGCTTTCTGGACTTCTCCAATTAGTCAGGACTTGCTGGCCACACAGAATAATAATATTGCCAAGCCCATAAAGCAGCCTAAGTAGAAATTCAAATGTTAATACAGAACCTGACCAATGCTACAAATCATAGAAAATTAAAAAATCCAGTTGGAAATAACCTTGACAAGTCATCTAACCTTCTAGCCTGTTCCATTACCCATTCAGTATCTAAAATGATTCATGCAACATGATTGAATCACTGTAATAATTTTCTTTCCTGTCTAGCAAATTTATTTTCTCTGAATGTACAAGATGCAAACACTGAGAGAAGTGTCAAAAATAACTTTCTCTGGGTGGTCAAGGGAGTGGAAACTGGTAAATATTCATTTTTATATGTTTCCTTTCCACAGTATTTGATCGAGTTCTAGTACTTAGCTGAACAAAGATGTTTTTTACGAGCGCTCATTGCTTTGATGGTGATCAGTTTCCCTGCCATAGCAGTTGCATCACTAATGTTACGACTCTGACTGGTTTGGTGGCTCTTGCTCCCCAAATTTTTAATGAGGATGCTGGAATATCACTGCCAGAAATGCAGATCCTCCTCAGTGAATCCAAGGCCTCTGAAGATAGGGATAGTTCAACACAGGGAAGTGAGCTGCTCTGTTAAGTTTTTTCAGACACTCCCAGGAACCTGAAAATCCATCCGTCCTGCTCCACAACAGGGTTTCATGGTGTTCAGAAGCTCCCAGTCTTTCTCTGAAGCAGAAGAAAGGTGTGACAAGTACAGAAAAAAGAGCTAGGAGTAGAGGAACCCTGATGTACCCCAAAATCTTCGAGCTGCTAAACTGGAGACAATTTTCCTGACATAACTAATGAGATTAGCAGGGGATTTCTGCATCACAAGAAGAACAGTTGGGTGCCCCCTTGGCTAGTGAAAGTCTGACCTGACAAGTCTACAAAATATTTGGATATTGCCATTCAAATCTAGGAGCAAAATATCTGTGTCTACACAACACTGTCACAGCTAATAAACTCTTCTTCCCAGGCATGCTACCAGATGTATATATAAGGTGGGAGCATGAGGCTTGTGCCAATCAGCTTCAGTTTCTTCCATGCCATAATCCCCACATTTCCAGTTTCCTGGCTAACACAGGTGAAGAAAACTCAGGCCTGCTTACCCCAAAATATACAGAGGGATTCAGTCAGGAAAAATCTTCTCCAGTCTTCATTTACCATAGGCACTGTTATGCTGGGACAGGCCTGGCTGGAAATCTCAAGATGACATTTAATTGTAAGAAAATGTTAAAGAATTTTGAAGTTTATTTCTGAGACAACACTCTTCAGTAATACTCCTCTTGTTTATTTTTTATGCAGCACTCAAATAAAGTATTACTGCCTAAGTACACACAGATTTTACCTGCAGCTTCTCAAACTAGCAGGAACAGCTCAGTCTCCACTCTGGCATAGCTGATCCACAAGGACCTCTGGAAACCTCAACAGGCACTGGGACAACCATGACCATATGAGCCTCATTCCACAGCAGGGGAAGAGATGCTCTGTCCCACCTGCTGGGAGGTGACCTGCTGTGGGCTTCTCCTACATGTCCTCCACCCATCACCTCATCCAGGGAGACTTTTGTATATTAAGCTGGCAGCAGCATTCATGTTAGTCTTCCTATCTTCATTTATGCTGTAGTCCACCTGAAGGCATAACACAGACCAGGGAATATTAATTATTCATAATTTGGGCCCTTTGCTGGTGGTTGCTTAAAGTGGTGGCTTTTAGAAATACCACCTTTAAGAAGCCATTGCTATGTGCTTTACTCCTGAATTCTTCCTAATATTAACTCTGCTTCATAGCACTTTTACTTGACTTTCCAGGGCAATGTACCTACTTTTCAGGTATTTCTGAACAGAAGCTCTTTATTTCCAAGCATGAGGAAGAGTAGGTTATAGATTCTTTCTTTTCTTTGCTTGTTTCCTTTCTGCTAGGGATGAATGAGTTTAATGTAGTCTCTCTCTTGCTTCGTCTTTATAATGGGGACAGCTGCTGCCTCATGGTAAATAAGTATTCAGATGGCTTGGAGAACAACTCTTTGTGCAGGCAACGTTGTACAGTAATAAAAGATATACAGCAACATGCAAGACAGTCTTTCAGCCTCCAACCACTTCTCCCTGTCAACCAATTCAGAACATATTAAACCATTAAAAGAAGAGCATTAACCTTCAGAGTCGATGGGAAGTTTTATCCCCTGTCATTCTCTTCAGCTTACAAAGCAGGCAAACTAGAATGGAATAATAAAAAAAACCAGAACAAAATGAAACAAAAAAGCAAAGAAAAAAGCCCCAAGTTATCAGGATTTTTATGTGTAATTCTGAGGGGGAACAGGCAAATGAATGCTTTGTCTTTTTTAGGAGACTTGTAGCTGAGACTAAGTGATGAGGGAGGCATTATACTTTTCCTGGCAATCCAGTACATGTGCTATATATAGAAGAAAACAACCAACAAATAAACATAATTATAACATACATATATTTATGTATATATGTTTGTACTTCAAATCCCACAGCTTGAGTTCCATATGCCTTGAATGGCTGGAGATTTTAAACGGTGTGTTCATGGAAATTCTTTTCTCTCAGCTACCAACGGATGCAGCCAGTCAAATCCCCAAGCAAGCATGAATGATAAGCTTCATTTGTGAAGCAAGGACATGTGGAAAACATGGAGGGAAAAGATCGGATCTTAGATCCTTGACTTAACTAACTGAGGTACCATGCAGTACCTCGCAATGACGTTGGCCATCTCCCTCAGCACTTCTGGATGTGCCCTGCCAGATCCCATGGTTTTGAGTACATCTACTTTTTTATAATGTTCCCTGACCTTATCCTCCTGTGAGGGTATTTTTCTTGCTCCAGATTTGTCTTCTGGTCTCAGGGACCTGGGATTCCTGAAGGCCAGTCTTACCAGTAAGGGTGAAGGAGGCATTGATTACCTTGACCTTTTCCATATCCTTTGACACCAGAGGCCCTGCCCAGCTCAGCAGCAGCACTTTCCTTGTCTCTATTTGCTGCAGATGTACCTGCAGAAGCCTTTCTTGCTGCTCTTTACATCCGTCATCAGATTCAATTCCAACAGTGTGATATAAAATGTAAAATAAGCTTCAGCTGGAACTGCTCTTTTGAACCCTGTGTAGTGAACAGAGAGATACAAAAACAAACGGAGCAAGAGAATAGCGTTGCCTCAGGGTCCTGAGGAAGATCAGAGCCCCTTACATTCTGTCTACACAGTAAACATAACATGAGAATAAAAATAACCTTCTAAGAGTCTGTCCTCTAAATAGATAAGGTGGACAATTGCAGAAAGACAAACAAGGCACGTTTATTTACCCAGGACCATCTTCTGAGTTTTTTTGGGGAGCAGAGGATAAAGTGGAACATTAATGTCTAATCACTTCTCTGCACTGAAGCCTTTTCCTGACCATTAAATGGCATAAATTCTGCTTTCCATTGTGCAGATTCATCACCCTTCTTTGTTTCCCAGGCCCAGAAAAGGGTGCAGAACAGTGCGGGGAAAAAAGTAGATTCGAAATTACTGTATTGAGTTTGCAAGACAGCCACCTCTATAAGAAGTCTCAGATCTATCTTTACCTATGACATGCACCAAATTCTTGCAATGCAAATCACAGGAGACAGAAATGGTGTCCATTTTTGCATAATCAAACACTTCACCAGTGAAGCTTTTGCCCAGAAGACACTTAAGTTCATCCAAGACATACAGAGGGACAAACTGAACTTAAAAAGCACAAATGAGAAATCCAGAAAATTGTTCTTGAGCCCGTTGGCCAGCCCACTGCCTTCATACTTATTATTTTAAGATTATAATAATGGCTATTAAAAGGCTATGTAAAAATCTCCCAAGTGTATAATTTCTGTTTGTACTTCAAATGCCCATTTAAAAGAACTCCAGATGCTCAATTTACATTTAAAGTTCAGGAGTCAGGCTAGAATTGCCTATTTCCATGTACATCTCAGCTATTTCTAAAAGCATCAGGGAGAATAATTTATTTTCCATCTAGCAATTAGTGTATCATCATCTTTTTTTGATTAACCTCCTCAATGAGTCTCTTTTCAAGGTTTCACTGTGAAACTGGACTGACAATCACATCTTGGAGGCAGATATGCAGGTTAGCCAGGAGTAGGGCATTTTGTAATGTCCTACATTTGATATTTTGAAACTTAAAATCACAGAATCATGGAATACTTAGAAGGGACCTTTAAAGGCCATCTTGTTCCAGATGCCCCCTGCAATGAGCAGGGACATCTTCAACTACATCAGGTCACAAAATGCTGTTCACTCTGACCCTGAATATTTCCAGGTATGGGGCATCTACCTGGGCCAGTGTTTCACCACCCTGATCATAAAAAAAATTTCCTTCCTTATATCTAGTCTGAACTTGGATATCAATATCAGAGGAGCTTCTGTCAAAAATTAATATACCAATGAACACTCCAAGAATTTGTTTAAAAATAAAAGGTTTGTAACTTTTGCAGGGCCCATAAACCCAAAATAAACAAGTGTCAATAATTATTACTCTGTTGATTATTTGACACTATTTACCTGTAGAGCTTTTATGTCTTCTAAGATTAAATATTTTCTCAAAAGAGAATGCAAATATTAGGGGTATCCAAAAACCCAACTCCTTCCATTTTGGATCAGCTTCTCAACGCCAACTTCGGAACAGTCCTCCTTTCAGAAAAATAAATTTACATGAGATTAATAATTTTCAATCCAGGTGTATTGTCAGGTGCTCAGCCTGTTTGAATGACTGGAAAATCACTGTAGGATTTAAGAAGTGATCCAGTGTTTTACATAGCCTATAAATATCTTCAGGTTTTGTTCATTTTTTATCCTATTTTTCCTTTCCTCTTTTGTCATTAGGACATACTTACTCAAGGCATATTGCTGCTCCAGAGAAAACATCTTCCATGTCCAAAGATGATCTAATGGGCAGGATTCAGTGTGATAAATGACAGTTTAAGGAGCAGAGAAAGCTGGATGCTATCAATACAGCAAAGCTTTCCTTTTGTCCAGGATGAATGTGGATGGTGCCTCACTAGCAGCAAGGTCATGACAAAAAAGCCTGAATGTTCTCACTTGTGCTTCTCATCTATGCCCACTTCAGTTCAAGTTACGACTGTCTCTTTAGAGCTGTGGTGATAACTCATCTCCTTCTAGAAGAAGAAAAGATCTTCCCTGAAAAAAATGTCTGCAGATCACTTGTAAGGAGCTGTGAACCTTCCTCTTCCCCTGTCTCTTCAAAATCTTTACCTGGAACATAATGTTACAAAAGAACTTATTCTCATTAAATTGTTTGGTGAATGGTTGGAAAACCTTCTTTGTTGCAGGGTGCAATTAAGTGAAATGCTCCTTAGCATTTGTAACGGCCCCAGGATGGTGCTTCTCCTTTAGTATGATCAAGTAAATGTACCTGCCTAGAATTAGATAGACTTGAGCTGAACTTGAACCTGAGTTAATCTCCTTCTGGGTAGGAATCTAAAATAGCAGGTGAGTCACTAATCTGGAACTAAGTACATTCTCATATGGCATGAAAAGCTTTCATGACTTTCACCTGACCTTCTTGTTTTCCCCAAGTTCACAGTCTCCTACAGTAGAGCCCTTTTGCTCTGTATGCAGAAATAAAAATTAAAGCTTCTTCCTGAATGTGAGCCAAAGGCGTCCATTGTTTTCTGACCAACACCAGAGGTGCCTTGTTTCTTACCATTTTCCTAACGCCCAGGGACTATCAGTCAAGTGACAGCACGTAGGCTTGGGGAAGAACACACAGACTGGCATTGAATAGCTCTACCATTCCTTTGTGTGCTGCTGGATCTGCAAGCTGTGAAAGCAGTCACTGTCTTCACAGATTTCACATATTGACGAGTGAACAATCTGATTCACCTGTACACCCCAACACCACTGCTTTCAGCCATCTTCCACTCAAGCAGATGTTACCTTAAAAAGTTAGCTGGAGCTGAGGAGTCAGCTAACAGTTGTTCTATGTGGACAAACAGGGAAATAGTGCCCAGTATGGCCACATTTTATTTAGAAGGAGTATAGCTATACCTGAGAAGTGTCATCCAGGTGGCACTTCCATGTAGCCTGGCAACTAGAGAAATCTCAGATGTTGGATTAACCTAGCTATATTTCATCAAAGCTCGGGAAAACCACCATAGATAAAAATAATGGATAGAATCAGATCTTCTCACTAACATAAGTACCCACATTGATAAGTATAATCCTAAAATCAGATTATAGAGAGGATGAGTCCTATGGGTTCTCTCTGTTACATGCTGTGTACATTAATATCAGCATATTGCATCAAAAACATCTTCCGGTAGATACAACTAAGAAGTTAGCCCCTTCATCAGTGACATGTCCAAATCATCTTTTAAAAACAGCTTGGATGAACCACCAAGAATAATGGAAGAGAAACCTGCTATGTGCTTTCCTCCAAAGAATCACAATATACTAATCCACAGGTATTATGGTCCTGTTTCTACGGGTTAATCAACAAGACATCTCCATCAGTTTAGCCTGGAAGCCAGTATACACTAAAAAGGAAAGTATGAATTCAAACTCCTCTTCAGCTAGAGAAAGTCAAGTACTATGTGCCCTTGTCAAGGGCAAGTCAAGTAGCAATGTGCCCTTGTGGCCAAGNGTGAATATCCTAACCACAAATATACAGGGATAAAAACGGTGCAAATCCTCCTCTTACTGTGGATGGGAAGGAAAGTGTTGAGTTCAGGGCAAATGTACACACCATGTCTTGTGGACATGGAAGCTGAGACTTCCTAGGAACTTCTAGGAACCCAGAAGGGTCCTCTACGGGGACGCAGGGGCATGTCTACTTCAGTGTAGCTCAATTAAAGCAAACTCTGATGAGTTAAAACAGTTTTATGCAAGACAGAGAAACTGAGCTTCTCAACTCAGCAAAGGTGACAATATACCTGGATGTGAGCAGTAGCAGAAACTTAGGGATTGAGTTAATTTTCTAGGAGAAGCAGCAGAACAAGACATGTGTAGCTTCACATTTACAGATAACTATTCAGGCTAAACAGGTCATTTTGGATCCTCCTTTTAAATCTGTACATATAAATCCTTTCTAAGTTGCCGTAAGTGCTAGTATAGATCTCTCCTCAGATCTCCACAAAGCCTTCATGCCTTCATGACAGAGGAAACAATTGTCTCTTTCAGTAAATCACCTGTGCAGTCAGCTACACACAGCTCTGTCCTGCAAGGTTTTCAGCTTTCCTCTGTCTCATGGTTTGGGTTGGGCTGGCCCCTGAAACGAATGACAGATGCTGTCTTTTACTTCTCTCCCCATCAGAGAAAGGAGAACATCTCCCTTCAGGCAGAGAAGGATGAGAGAAAAAAGAGACTTATGAGTTTAAAAAAGAAACTAACTACTGTAGTGAAAATATTAATAAAATAATAAAAAGAAAATAATGAAGTATATACAATATATACAAAACTGTACCAAGCTCCCAGGATGACGATCACATCACCAGCAGGCACTGGGAATGTTCCAGACTGTACTCAATGACAGATGGGAACTAGATTCTCAATCTAGAATCCTCCTCACATGTCAGCCAATGAAGAAATGGACTGACCCCTTTATCCCTCAGCTTTTATACTAAGCATGGAGCAGATGGGATGGAATACCCTGGTGGGTAGTTTTGGGTCAACTGTCCTGTCCATTCCTCCCCACAGATGCCAGCCCTCTACACTTGTCTTCTGCCGACCCTCCAATGGGGCAAATAACAAAGTGAGCAGACCTTGCTTGTTACCGCAGTAGGTATAAGCAGGAGCATCTCTGCGTTCCTTGGTATAAATTATAAACAATCAGGTTTTATCACTCTGTGAGTGGATACTGTTGGAAAAACATGCCATTAATTTCAGAGAGTTCAGTTAGTTAGAAGTTTAGCTGAAAAGTAAAATTACTGAACAGAAAATTGGTTCTATTTTACCTCAAATCAGGACACTCTGGAGCATGAGGAACTTCTACTGACACTGATCAGAGGTTGATAGGACACTGCAGCAGCCTGTGGAGTCAACCATGGAGGCTTGAGTGCAGAAGTGCCCCATGGCTCCCCTCTTACTCACAGGGATGCAAGCTGAGAGACATTAACCTCTGGGCAGCTGCAGGCCTGTGAATGAGGACAACTATCTCCACAATGAGTGCACATACAGTGAAGAACAACTTGTTTTAAGGGAGAGGTGTGACATCCTTGTGTTCTGTTTTCAAAGAACAACACAACTCATGTGGCAAGCCTCCTGGAGCTCAATGTGCCATCTCCTAATAGGATGCAAAACACCTGCCTGGCAAGATCAGGATTATTTGAGCTGAGCTCATGCATTGCATGGCTTTTTCTAATGAATCCCTCTTTAGCATACATTTATACCAGTTGACAAAGTGAAAGAAGCAATTTCCTTAAATATTGAGCATTCATACGTAAATTGCAGCCTAGTGGAATCTTCTCCTATCCAAATGGAATCCTTTATCTATTTCTGTTATATAAGAAAAGCAAATAATTTCTTATCGGTCGACTTTGAAATACAGGCAAGCGTTCACTTGGAGTGTTATGAAGTGTCAGCTTTTCTACAGCATTTACTTTTCACGCTCTTAATTTTTCATTTCATTATCTCGCCTTATTCTCTTGCCGTGTCAGTGTTTTGATTTGATGGCTTCCATGTGACAAGAGCTCTTGCTGTGTGAGCGATACAAATGTGGCTTTAAAAGTGGTACAACTTGCTGTTAAGGCAGCTCCCTTCCTCAGGAATTTCTTAAAGCTGCAGTGAGACAAGGCATACTTTGAGATGCACAGCAGGCTAAGCCCTCCTGCAGTCCCTGCCACAGATTGCTCTGTAAAATCTGTCTTTCTTTGTTCCTGATTTGCAGAGGTTTGATCTGTTATTGCCCTGGCAAAGAAGAAGTGGCACCTCACATTTTTATCTCTGAATGTTCCCACTTCAGTCAGTGGGATGTTTGTCAAATTCTTAACTAAAAAATATGGTTGTTTTAATGCCCAGAGAAAAGGCTGTAACTTTTGCTTGGCTTTTCCTGGAGTCGGTCCCTACGCCAAACAGAGAATTAAAAGTACAGCTGTGGCAGAGTCTGTTTCTGCCAGTTGTGACCAAGTTGAGATGCTCAGAAGCAAACTAAGGAAGTCATCAAGCTTTTCAGTGGTCATCAGGAGTCTCAAGGTCATGCTTGCTGCTGGACGCTCTTCAAGAATTAAATCTTAAAGGCCCAGGAGCAGGCTGTCCCCAAGTGTCGCAAGATTAAAGAGCAAAGAAAATGGCAGCCTGGATGAACAAGAAACCTTTGATGGGATTTAGGAATAAAAGGAGGGTTTACCACCTTTGGAAGAAGGGACAGGCAACTCAGGAGGAGTACAGAGATCTCGTTAGGTTATACAGAAAAAAAATTAGGACAGCAAAAGCCCAGCTGGAGCTCAACTTGGCCACTAACATAAAGGACAACAAAAAAAAGTTTTTATAAATGCATCAACAAAAAGAGAGTCAGGGAGAATCTCCATCCCTTACTGAACTTGAAGGAGAAAGTTGCAACGAAGGACAAGGAGAAGGCTGAGATACTTAATGCCTTCTTTGCCTCTGTCATCAATACTCAGACCAGCTATCCCCAGGGTGTTCAGCCTCCTGAGCTGGAAGATAAGGATGAAGAGCAGAACAACCTACCTCTAAACGCAGGAGGAAGTAGTTAATGATCTGGTTCTTCACCAAAACACACATAAGTCTATGGGACCGGATGGGATTCACCCAAGAGTACTCAGGGAGCTGGCAGGAGAGCTCACCAATCCTGGTCAACATGGGAGGTACCAGATGACTGGAGGGTGGCTAATGTGACGCCAATCACATTAGGAAAGGGGTTTAGGAAAGGGGTTTAGGAAAGGGAGGCTCTGCTTAATCGACCTGATGTCTTTCTATGACCATGTGACCCACCTTCTGGACATGGGGAAGGCTGTGGACATTGACTATCTGGACTTTAGTAAGGTCTTTGACACTGTCCCCAACATCACTCTCCTGAAGAAGTTGGCAACTCATGGTATAGACAAGTGTACTCGTCACTGGGTAAAAAACTGGCTGGATGGACATGCCCAGAGAGTTGTGATTAATGGAGTGAAATCTTCTTGGTGGCTGGTCACCAGTGATGTCCCTCAGGGCTCAGTTTTGCGGCCAGTTTTGTTTAATACCTTAATCAATGATCTAGATGAGGGGAT
>VXBO01002737.1:0-10869 GCA_013400135.1 Rhinoptilus africanus
AGTATAGATCATTTTTAGAGTGGCTAAAGGTTGTGACCTATCTCCTGGGCTATAAATCTAAGAGGACAATGTACTTACTCTTCTTCGCTCCTCGTACTCTAAACCAAAAAAATTATTGTCCAAAGACTGAATGGGGATGGAATGTGCACTTTTTCTCTGTAAGCAAAGAGAAGTGAGTATCAAAAATGTACAATCTGTAATGCTCAGAACATTGTAAAGGGGCTCTAATAAGAATTTCCAGAATGGGATAACACGTGCAGTCCTTTCCCACATAACCAGGGTTTGCTTGATTGTGTGTATGCTCAGTGAATGTGGAAGGACTAGAGATAAGACAGAAAGAAAAGGTACAATATTCTAGACCTTTTACAGATTATAAAAGAGAAAATAAATAGACTCCTAGAACTGGAGGGTTCGTTATGGCCACAAAGTCTTTAGGGTTTTTTCATAAAACAATATGGGTTCATGTTAACCCTTGTAAGTATGAATATATGGTTGTCCATAACTTGTGCTCTGGAGGAAGTTAGCACAGAGGATGGGAAGAAGTCTGCCCTTGTGCATCCCTAAATCATTTGGGACACCGCACAGGTCTTGTCTTTGCACTTGAGCTAGGTTTAAATCCACAGAAGCACACAGAGAGAAGGGAATGTGTGCTCTCCTTTCTCCCAAAGAATCACAAATCTGGCACATTTGGACTATCAAGCCTGCTTCACTTCAAAACTGTCACTTCCTATGAAACAAGAGCCTTGGGCTTTCATTCTCAGGAAGGAAAATAAAAAAGGCTGTCTGAACTTCTGGGCACCTTGAGCATCGCCTTCGGCATCCCTGTGGCTTGCCAAGTCTTCAGAGTTCCTTACCGCCTCTGCACTGAGATATGCTGTAACCCTGCGACGCTCCTCCGTAGAGCCTGTCAGGATGAGTGCACCCTTTCAACACCAGTGCTCTACTGGCTTAAAAATAGCAGTCAAGGCTTGGAAGGGGAAAAAAAAAGGATTCAAATCCAATTACCACGGAAGGCTTCATCGTCATTCACAGAAAAAGAAAGAACAGGCTCCCTTCTAGACTTTCCAGCCCCAAAGGATCAAGATAAAGTTCTGAGGTGAGTGTTCCTTCTCCATGAAGGTAAGGAGAGGGACAGAGCCTCCAATTAGGCTCCAATTAGGCATGTATAGACCATCATTTTTTGGTTGAAGCTGGGAAATGGCTTTTGAAGAATGCTGCTGGAAATGCAGATTCTTTTTCTTCTAAAACACCATTCGAAGGGAAGGGGAGTCTCATAAGAGGGTGCAACTGGGAAGGAGTGAGGAAGGAAGAGGGGTGGGGAATGGCAATACAGGAAGGCTGGGGGAACATATCTAAAGCACAAATACTCCTTGCAGATTTGACTATAAACTCCTGGGATCAGACCTTCACAGCGTATAAATCAATGCAACACCACTGACACGAGTGAGCTGTGCCAACAGAGGCCGGCAGAAGACCTGTGTCCAGACCAGCCCCAGGTCTCCCCTCCTCGGGACTGGATCCACAGCCCAAGGAAGCCAGCAGCAGGATTCCCATGGGAGTAGCAGCACTGGGCGAAAAAACCTGGGAGAGCTCCTCGACCTAAAAAGAGCATCTGCACAGTAAAGTCCATTCGTCTGTCCATCGAGCAGCACATTTTGTCCTGGCTGTCAGACGCAGCCGTGTGTACATTGCTGCCTGATCTATATTTAGCCCCTGATGTAACTAAAGTCAATAGTATTCCATTAGGGCAGCTGTTCCTAACTCCCGAATAGGCTTTCCTATGCTGGCTCCACCTACGCATGTCAAGAATCTGGACATATACAGCTACAAAACCTTCCCGTGTTTATATACACCGCGGCAGAGTTTTGAATAGAAAATATACGACTGTTAGCATAGTTTAATGGTCTGCTATATAACAGCAGCGGCACTTTTTTTAAGAGACGTTGATTCTTCTTGTCCAGGGGTGAGTTTAAAGGGCTTAAGCTTCGCTGAAAGTCAATATTGGCCTTTCCCTTTTTAGGGTATGTTTCTGCATTAGAGCATTCCTTGTGTCTGCTGTCAATGATAGGTTCTGCAGAGGGGTTTGTAGTGTTTTCTGGGAAGGAGGATGTGCATATAAAAAAGAAGAATCACATTCAAATCCCACACTTGAGCCTGTAAGAAGTTTACATCTGGTATTATCCGTTACTTGAATGAGGACTTGTGCCAGGCATCATATGGATGTTCCTAAATTACTGCTTTTCTGAAGTAAAATTCCAGTGGAAACATTTTGGGTTTCCTTTCAGTTTTGCTAGGAAATGCTACAGAATGCATTGAAACGCAAAGCATTAGAGAATTGTATTTCCCTATCACAACCCAGGGAGCTGCAGGAATTAAAGTGATTGCCATGATGAAGAAAATTTAAAGGCACAGGCCTGAAATCATAAATGGGGAGGGGGGGGAGATATCATATAACTATCTTCAGCAAAAGAGCCATCCATCCCTCAACATGATGATATGCATAGCAAAAATGTCAAAAATACATTATATCTAACAAATAGATAGAGTCCTGTAAAAGAAACACACCTCAAGAAGTATGACAAGTTTATACCTGAAGTTAGTATTACTTGTGTTCAGTCCCTTGACCTCCACCACGTGTGCCAGAAGGGCACAGAGAACCTCTGTTAGCATTTCTTGGTAAATATAAATATTTCTTCCACTGGCAAGGTACATTTGGAAACACAAAATGATGACTCAGGAGCCTGCAGATGTGTTGCCATTTAGAGGAGTGGTTAAAGCTAAGCCAGCTAGTTATTAAGTAAAGTCTATTCCCAACTGCTAACTATCTAATGGACTTTAAAGAATGAACGGATGCTCCTTGATTTCTAAATATAAAAAATTAAATGAAACGGTACAGAGGATGCAAATTAACCAGGATTTGGTGCATTCAGAGTGATTAGGAGTTTAATGGCAAAGTTTCCTTAACCATGCAGCCCAGAAAACAAATATCTCTGGTTATGCTAGGACATACAATGAAGTAACACCCAAATGGACACACAGACACTCACGTGTACCCCGTGAAGCCATGTATGACACCACAGTCCTGTGACACCACAGGTCACACTTGCTTTTGAATGCCACTGATAAAAAAGAGAAATAGTGCCATCTTTGCAGAAGCAGACCTCAGGTGGAGCAGGGTTTGGGGAGCACCATTCTCTGGAAGTCAGGCTAAAACTGACCACTACCTGAACATCATAGGTAGACCCAAAAGCTCCCAAACTCAACTCCTCCTAAAGGTGATGGTTGCTTTTTACAACAGCATGGAAACCAAAAGCTCAAAAGTATTGCTGTTTGAGATTTAAGTTTTGGCACCCAACATAGGAGCCTCCAGAGACGCCTCATCTGAGTCAGGAAGGAATAAGGGCAAGGAGGTAAAAACATTTCAAGAATATTGACTAAGAAACACACTGACTTTCCATTGAAGACTGGGTACAACCTGATATCTCTGATTTCTTTTGAAACCTCTAGGCACAGAGACATTTTTTAAAGGCTTGACTTTCCCTCTCCTCCCATAATCACCAGGGCACTATGACATTGGAGAGAAGCCATGGGTGGTGACGGATACTTGGCTGTGCCTCTCCATTCCATGTCCCACCCTCCCAGAGAACAGCACAGGATTCATCACACAACCCTTTTTTCAAGAGCCATGCCACTAAACAGCTGGTCCATGGATATATGTCCTGGGGATGTGGGGTAACTTCAAATTACCCACCTGAGGGCTCGAAGGGTGGGGTGATGCTAGGAATCTTTGGCATGAAACAACAAGGCATGGATTATCTCAGCCACATCAGCTCAAAAAAAAAAAAATCAGTTTGTACTTCTCAGAATGATTCCTCTAAATTCTTTAGCATGGAGAAAACCCCTTGCGATGGGGATGCTCTCTGGAGGAGGAGATCAGCCTTAAGATATGAGAAGCCTGTAATTTCTCTGGCAGCCTATTCACTTGTTTTTCAAAAAAAGGATGTTTAGAGACTTGCAAATTCTGAGAAATTTGTCCCACTGTGTAATGACACTGTCCAAAGTTCTAGGGAGAAAAAGAGTATTTTTTCTAATTCTTTTAGAAATGCAAAATTTCCAGGTTTAAAAATTCAGAGTCAAAGCAGGTGCTCATAGTGGCTCTTGCAGTAGAGGAACAATAGACCCAAACAGAAAAGAAACTCTATTTTCTTTATTCAGGTAAGAGCCTCATTAAAAATCAATAAGCCTAATTTATCCCTGATAACATTCTGTTGAAGTCTGTACATTTACCCTAGAGATTAATTTAGCCTAATGGGTCTTCATGCACAAACAACATTGGAAAGGTTTGATTCTTGGAAGTTACAGCATAGCAAATGCTACTACAGGATTTAATCCTATCATTTGCGAAGACAGAGAGGGCTGAGGTATCTGATAGGCTCAAAGCCCTTGAATGATACCCAAATAAAGCCTGTGGTGAATAAATGTTTTACGGCCAATCGCATGTCACTGTGAATCAACTTTTTTTACTGATGGTGCTAATCATAAAATGAAAGAACAGAGATCAATTTATATATTTCAAAGAGAGAGAAAAAANCTGCAGCTTCTTAAATGTGGGCACTGCTGCTGCCACAAGGAAGGGAACCTGGTTTCCATCCCCTGGGGAGGCTGGCTGGAGTCGGCGAGCAACCTGGGAGCTGTGACATAACGTCTGAAGACACGGGCAGGAGGAGGACCAGGCAGCAGAGGCAGCTCCAGTTCCAGTCTTAACGTCATTAGAGGGGAAATCAAGCACGGTGGCTTTTAAGCATGGTCTGAGGAAGCACCACGCTAGGAGACTGAATAAAATCCCCAGCAAAAACAACGAAAACCCAACAGGGCAGCAGTAACCCTTTCACTTTTGCTTCCCCAGGCAGCAAAAGGCAGTGCTTGGCGGTCCAGAAAACATCTTTTCTGTATAGTTGAGGCTGCCACGATGACAACCAAGGAGTGTTTGGCTTAAGAAAATCAAAACAAGCCCTACAGAACTGCTGGTGGCAGCACCATGGAAATATCCTTCTTAAAAAGAAAAAAAAAAGAAAAAAAAATAGAGATTGTTTCTGAAGATGTGGTGCTCCGTATGCTTTGTGCTTTTACCTCCCTGCTCCTGCCCCTCCCGTCATCACCCTTGCTGCACAGTAGCAAGCTGGGTAAATATTAACCATGATAGGAAATGATTAATGAATTATCAATTACTATCAAATTGCATAATGCAAACAGTTGGAGGGTAAGGAAAAGTACCGGCTGCTGTCTTTATTATTATGTTGGAGAGAAGGTGGAGACAGCAGGTAAGTTAGAGGACTGCTATGTCTACTCTAGATCCTGAACTGCATCGTATGAGCTGATTATGCCAGTAACTTTTTGGAAAGATGAGCATAAAAACTCACGCAAAACCCTTTGCTTGATTTGCACGTAGACAGTTATTAAGACGATGCATAAAAAATCCCATCTTTGCCCATGCAAATGAAAGGGTAGAAGTGCTGTCAGCAACTGCTCATACAAAGCCAAACTATAATGGCACATGCTTGAAGAAGAGTAGGAACAGGTTCTCGGGCAGGAGGGTCTTGCTCTACCCACTTTCATCAGCACTTCCAACTGCTTAATGAACAAGTAAACACTCTGAAAGTTTCTCATGAGGTAGTGAAGGTATTTTTGCTGGTATCCGTTGAGCCTCATGATATAAAGAGCTGTCCTAACAAGTTCCTCCAAGGGTAAACTGAAGCAAAGTAGTGATAAGGTCAATATTTTCACATAGGGTTGCCAAAAGCATCCAACAAAGTCAATAATAATCAAGACAACCACTAATTTGGGTGACTTCATTGGGGTGTAACTACATGGCTTGAGACTTTCATGTTTGAAAACATGAGCCATAACCATTTGCTCGTGGTTAAAGAGAGGATAAGGTGCTGGTTTTTGAACTTAACCACTAAAAACAAGGCATGAAAAAGGCTGAAAAAGCAGTGTAAGCACAAGGACCTGCTCATTTATCTCCTTGAGAGAGGGCTGCTGGCTGGGAAAGGGCTGGGATCGATGCTAAAGATGAACAGAGAAGGACGGAAATCCATCTGTGGTCGAGGTGTCCCCAGCCAGCTCTGGAAAGGGGATCTGAGCTACTCGGTTCTTCTCAGTCCCTCTGGAAACACAAGCACCAGTAGCTCAGCCACTGACTTCTTTTACATTCGGACACAGATGACATTGAGTGGCATATCTTTAACAGCTCTTGCTTTNCTGCCACAAACATTTTCCAAGCAAGAAGAAAAAAAACAAACCAGCTTCTCCTCCCCATCCCTGCTAATTCCTCTTGCCTGCTCACTGCCTGCAACGGGGGTCACAGGGAGATCAGGGAAGTCTTGTCAGCACTTGAGGCTGCTCCATTGCATCTGGCAGAGCTGGTACATGCTCAGCAGGCAGGCATTTTTCTAGAAATGGTATGCATTACTGCTAATTCTCACAAATGTAACAGGATTCCTGCAAATTTTCAATTTATTGTCAGTCTCATTGCCTGTGTCAAACAATAATTTGTCAGACTTGCTGATGAAGATAAAATCTTTAAAATGCAATTCTGGTATTCTCTAGTATGTCAGAGTCCAGCAGGAAAACTGAAGGACCCTTTTGTGATTTCCTCAATTCAAATCCCAGCCACATTTTTAAACCAGAAAAGTACTCCTGGATATACTGAATTAAAAAAAAAATCTGGGGTGTCTCCTACTCTAAATAATGTCTTAGAGCTTTGTGTTCTTTTTTTTATTATTTTTTACAGCTATTTTAGAATGTAAAAATGAAAAACATAATTGTCTCTTTTTATGGGAAAAGGCAGCCACAGAGTATAAAACCTCCATTTGTACATAATACAAAAGAGCAACCAGGTCATCAGAACTACTAAGTATAAAAAATTGTAGTTTAGTTTTCAGATTTCTAGTCTTGGGAGTGTATTAAGGAAGAAGAGAGACAGGCCAATATACCTATCACAGCTTTAAGAAGAGGTCCCAGCTTTTCCAAGGGCAGTGTGTTGCAGCTGCCAACATGGAAGTGATAGTTATTTGGCTCTGAATCATAACCACTTTGGGATTAAAGATCATACCTATATGTGACCCGCTATCAGCAGCGTTAAAATTGGAGTTACTAATAATGCTGAAGTCAAAATATTTGAAGATTGTAGGCCAGGGTCCTTAGAAGGACTGAATAAGCTTTAAAATCATACAATTTAGACCCTATTTACGTGTATTCTGAGTTTCAAGGACTTTATAATTTAAGCCTCATCACTCATTGATGCTGCTGCAGATGTTTAGAAGGAAAAAAAAAACAGAGAAAAAGCCAAACCACCGGACACCTTACACCATAACATTTTTAAAAATCACAAGTGTTGGCTATGCATGTCCCCAGACAAAACTCAGCCCATGCAAACCAGCCATCCTTCCACTCCTGGATCCAGCTGAGCACTAAGTGGATAACATAGGCGGGAGGTAGAGATTCAAATGTTGATGCTCAAGTAAACTGAAATAAATTGGCAAAGTTAGGAACCTTGGCATGTCAAGAGTGAAAGCTTTTCATTGCTGCATACAGAGGTCTGCAGAGAATAAATGGAAACTGTGCTGCACCACCTTTTTTGCTACTGGGTAAAGGATGGCTGATACAGAAGGGTAATTTGCTACTATAGCTGGGGATGGAGTGAAGAAGGGAAGAGGAAGAGAGAAGTACATTGTACAAAAGGGAAAAACTTTAGTGGTAAATGGGACCCTCCAGTACAAGATATGATCTTTACTTAAGCTATGCTGTGAGCATCTTTTCCATAGCAGCAAATATAATATCGGGGGAAGAAAATTCTAACACTCATTAGGCAGTTCAAGAGCAGCTACATTATTTAGGAGAAACATCTAGTTCACTTTTAGTCTCAAATCTCATAGAGAAAAATATGTATGTATATCCACACATAGATGCAAACTGTATTTTCAATAGCTATATGGCCTGAATTATTGGAATAACTGGAATCTCTTATCATGATCGCTAAAGGATTTCTCCTGGCACCACTCCCTGAGACAAAGAAGTTACGCTACCCCTGTCATCAGACAAGTGAACTCAGTGAGAGACAAGCTCCAGGGTGACCCCGCAAAGCTGGAGATTAACAGAGCTCAAGCAAGATTTTCATTGGCCCAGGAAAGACTTGATTTAAGCAGGGGGCAATTTGGCTCAATCTCGGGTAGATAAGGAAAACCAAAAAAGAGTATGAAACAAATAGCCTCATTGTTATTACAAAAGAAATGTAAGGGCCCTTGTTCAACATATGCCACTGTACCAGGTCTCGAAAAAATGCAGGTCAAGAGAGCTGTAGGAGTTGAAATAGCATACTAAATACTAAAAATAGTATTTTACTTTGAACGCTCAATTACCAAGTGTAACTTCTCTAACACCCAGAAGGTGTGTACATGGAATGAAAGACAACACCGCTTCTGCATTGAAACCTGAGTAATGGCAATATTGCAACACTGTTGTTCAGCCACTGATCACTTCTGGAATTGCTGTGCCTGTCTGTAGGGCCAGCGGCTCACTCTTTTGGCAATCAGTTTTTAGTGAATTGCCTATAATGGTATGTGGACTGAAAAAAACGAAACCCAAGAACTTTCATGTAATCCTACACACATTTAAAAACAAAATCAAAAACAAACAAAAAAGAGAAAAACTAAGATTCACTCTCAGAAACCTCATCCACAAGCCACCTTCATCACCACCTGAAAGTGCTGGAAAAGAAAGGAAACCTAAATGCACATCTTCACTAGGACCTGAGATGGTGTCTATTAACAGTAAAACAGATGACGGCTAAGCCTTCACCTCCACTTATGTCCTGACGTTACAACTCACTTGCTGTCTTCCCTGTTCATTTACTTGCTTTCCATGATATTGCTACCTCTGAAAAGATGGCTGGACTGCCACTGCTACTCAGGGAAAGCTCTTGCCAAGGAGAGGAGGCAGCACCCTGGGTAGTGCCCAGCACTTCATCTCAGAGCTTCCTGTCACCTTTAAGGGCTGATGTATAATGGTATAACTGGAATAGTTTGGGCATTTTAAAGATTAAAGGATGAAAAATCAAGAATCATCTTCCCAAATTTTAAAAAACATGGTTGCAGTGGTGCACTGAAAATCCCTCTCCTCTGAAATGAACTTGGTGTGAATCTGGCACGCAGGAGGGGAAGTTTCAGCTCAAACGCTGTGAGTTGCCGCAGCCCAAACAACCAAATCAGGGACTTATCATGGGAAGTAACAACCAACCTCAACTATAAGCAAGGTCATCAGCTCCATCTAAACACTTTCTTTGAAATATATCTGCAGGGGAATAAAAACAGGATGGCAAATGAGTCAAGACTAAATACTCTGACATATCCTGCAATACCCTTTGCACTCTCTTTTGGCTCCAGGAAAAGCTGGGAAGCTGAGTAGCAGCTCCGTTTCCGTTCCCTTTTCACCTTCCCTCAAGAAGAGCGACTTTTAACCTTATTATTTATATTACCCTCACATCTGCAATTAGGCACTGCACAAACACGCAATCGGAGGGAAGTACATGCCCCAAGGAGCCCACAGATGGGCAGAGGCAGGGGAAGCGTTAGACCAGGAGATAAACCTTCTCACTCCTTGTCTTGAGGCAGAGCTGTGTGTATGGGCCAGGTCTCAGGCTGGTGACACTAAACCCCTTTTGCAGTGGCACAGAGCAGCCACGCACCCATCTCCAAACTGCCAGCAACATCTGCCTGCGGCGGCAATTACCCATCTGGCTTCCTAGCAGAGGGAGGTCGAGCATGGAATGGGTGAGCGCACCCCTTGGCTGCATCCCTTTCTGCTGGGTGGGATGCAATTAGCTGGAGTCATTACAGCTGCTTTCATAGACTCATAGAGGGGTTTGGGTTGGAAGGGACCTTAAAGACCCTCCAGTGCCACCCCCTGCCCTGGGCAGGGACACCTCCCACCAGCCCAGGCTGCTCCAAGCCCCGTCCAACCTGGCCTTGAACCCCTCCAGGGATGGGGCAGCCACAGCTTCTCTGGGCAACCTGGGCCAGGGGCTCACCCCCCTCACAGCCAAGGATTTCTGCCTCACATCTCATCTCAATCTCCCCTTTTTCAGTTTAAAACCATTTGCCCTTGTCCTGTCACTCCACTCCCTGATCAAGAGTCCTTCCCCAGCTTTTCTACAGGCCCCTTTTAGAGGCTGGAAGGCTGTTATAAGCTTATATACCCTCATTAGAGCCATCACCCCTCCCAGGAAGCCCATCCTGTGGATGGTGGGCATGCCCTGCTCCATCAGGGTTTTACCAAGGCCAGCTGGCTCAGCAGGGGCTCAGTAAAATAAAGACCAAATCCAACTTGAGCAGTAGATTTAAGATTTTTTATTTTAATTTTTTTACAGCTCCAGCCTTTTTTTATCTCTCCTCCAATTTCTCCCTTTGTAGGCATCTATACTGTCCTGGCTAGGCACACAGGCTGAAAACCTTCCATCCCTCTGCAGCTAGAAAGCAGTGAGATGTTTATTTTCTTGCTCCTTTCTCAGACTTAATGAAAGGTTTTAAACACAAATGGCTGGAGATTCACACCTCGCATCCAGAGTATATCTGAATTCACTAAAACCTCTTAGGTTTCCTGTCACCCGGTGAACATAAACAGAGCCCACAAACACTCCTACCTCCCCTTGGAAACCGTGAAAAAAACAGAAAGAGCTAAAACCAGCATGGAGGACCTTTGGCTGACAGGTTGAATAACAAACACACGCGCGTGCACACACACACACATACACCTACCTTGCTCGGGAGTCAGTCTCCGCGGTGGAATGTGTAATACAAGCACAGCAGCTGC
>VXBO01002738.1:0-21020 GCA_013400135.1 Rhinoptilus africanus
GCCGGCTCATGGACAGCTTTTCACCCCTCAACACCCCCAGTCCTTCTCCTCAGGGCTGCTCTCAAGCCATTCTCCACCCAACCTGTATTTTAGCCCGAGATTGCCCTGGCCCAGGTGCAAGACCCTGCAGTTGGCCTTGTTGAACCTCATGAGGGTCACACAGGCCCACTTCTCCAGCCCGTCCAGGTCCCTGTGGATGGCATCCCATCCCTCCGGCATGTCAACCATGCCACACAGCTTCGTGTCATCGGCAAACTTGCTGAGGGTGCCCTTGATCCCACTGTTCATGTTGCCAACAAAGACGTTAAATATACTGGTCCCTGTACCGACCTTTGAGGAATGTCACTTGTCAGTGCTCGCCAATTGGGCATTGAGCCATGGAGCGCAACTCTGTGAGTGTGACCATCCTTATCCACCCAGTGCTCCATCGGTCAAATACTGGGGATTGCTGCAAAATTCCACTTTTAAAGTGATGCAGCAGCTTCCATGTCATTTGGGCGCTTTCAATATCACAGGGCTGGAGCAGTGCAGTTTCAGGGCCCAGCGCCGCATCCTTTTATGGCCAAATCATGCCCAGGCTGGGGAGCGTGTGCTGGTTTTGTGGAGGCTGCTGGTGGAAATAACCTCCTCCTGCTGCAGGGCAGAGCTGGGACATGGTGGTGAGCTCGTTTTCAAACAAATTATCCTCCCCCCGGCGTCCTTCAGGCAGCTGTGTGGGAAGAAGGGGCATTGTTGCACCTCGCCGTGAACCCAGCACCGCTCCAGTTAACACACCGCAAACCGGCAGAGCCGCCGTGGGCCCGCGCCGGTGCCCGGTCAGGAGGTGGAAAAACCTTTCTGGTTTCAACAGGCTTTGGAGCAAAGCCCCAGGCAGGGAACTTGTTCTGGTCGGTGAAGTTATGCACCTCTCTCCTGCTTCCCTTGGGTGCAGCGTGCTCGAAATGCTCCGCAAGCGGAAAACAGCCCCTAAAAACAAATAGCTGACGAAAGGTGTTGTGGCACATCCCAGCACCAAGCAGGGATGGGGAGAGGAGAGTGAAGCTGTCAGGGAGCTGGCTGCGATGCTCCCAGGGTGGTTTAGTGGCGACGGCTTCTGGGCGAGCACGTTTGGCTGCCGGCTGCACCCTGGGCTCAGCCCGAGGCGCCCGCTGTGGGTGCTCCTCAGCCGTGGGGTCTGGGGGCTCCTTGAGGGGTTTGGGTCCCCAGGGGTCAGCACCCTCTGCGTGCAGGCACTCCGAGACCTCTCTGGGTGCGTTCTGGCAAACCAAAGGTGGGGTTAGAAACTGTGACTCGGAGCTCATGGTGTCCGCGGCAGATCCAGGTGGAGCAGAGCCAGCCGGGACCCCAGTGTGTCTCAGGGTCCATGGCCATGGTCCATGGCTCCTATGAGACAAGAGAGAACAAGCCTTGAAGCCTCAGCCCAAACTTTGGGTGTCTGCTTGATGTTTTACAGCAACCTCAGCTTCTGGTGTTTTCTAGCATGGTGTAGGTCTGCTGGGGGTGGGCAGTGGCACCGGCAGCCTGGCACGAAGATGTGGCTAAGCACCGTAAAGATGGAGTGCCCCTGGAGAGGAGGTTCCTGTAGCCTGTGAACCCCAAAACTTGTACCTGGTGCCATTCTGCGACCCCCACCAGTGGGGCAGGCCTTGCCCCAGTTTCCCCCTGCCATGATGCCTGCGACTGGGGGCTGCCCAGCCTCTGCCGGGGCTGTGTGCTCCGGGCAGGCAGGAGCTGACGGGGAGCGCGGCCGCCATCTCACGGACCTGCCCCTCTCTCTTCTTCCAGGTGTGCAACTGCGACAAGTACCTGAAGGTGACGAGGGAGAGGATGAGGCAGCTGGTGCAGGGCAGCAGGCAGGCGCCGGGGGACGGTGGCGCAGGTAAGTGGGTGGGCGACGGTGGCCGGGAGTGACACTCCGACCCCGGCCCCCTCCCTCGCTGCCCTGGGACTGGTGACCTGGGACCTTCCCGCTGGGGCTGGAGATCTCTCAGAGGGGGAATGAGGTCTCCTACCACCATCCTGCAGCGGGGTGCGGGCCCGCAGAGCTCTTCCAAGCCCGCTTTGTGCCCGGTTGGGCTTCTGCACGCCAAGCACGGCTACCAGCCCACCCGCCGGCTGCCCCGTGCTGCCCTGCGAGGCACTGCGCTGCGTCGCCCATGGGATTGCCCAGCCCCGGGGGGCTGGTGACACGCCGGCAGTGGCTCAAGTGACAGCCTCAGGCCGCTGCTGCCTGACGTGGAAAACTCAGCTTGGGCTGTGAGATGCCCCCTGGCTGGGGCTGCTAACGGGGCCCTCCTCGCCTGCACGCTGGCTCCTGAGCTAGGCCAGGCTGCAGCAGGAGTGACTCGGTGCCTCCTGCCTGGCGAGGCTCCAGCAGGGCTCCGGGGGGCTCGGGGTGGGGGGAAGGCTCCTCCATGCTCTGCCCCGAGCCGCGTTGACCCCCCCCCACACTCCTCCCCACAACGAGCTGTGTTTTGGTGGTGACACTGGCACACCAGGGTGGAAACATGTCCCTCTCGCTGCTCCGACCCAGCCCTCGCATGCGTCACTTGCTGTGCCTCAGTTTCCCCACCTCCTCGATAGGAGAGAGCAGCGCAAAGCGGTGGCTGCTGGGTGCTCCCAGCCGGCTGTGGCTTTGCTGGGAACCACACGTGTGGCTCTGGGGATGAGGGACATGGTGCGGCGGCTTTTCCCATGGTGTAGGCAGCCTGGGAGTGCTGCGCTTCCCAAAAGGCTGGGGCATCCTCCCCAGGGGTTTCTCTGGTGAGGGCACTGGCTGTGTGTGTACCCAGCGACCAGCCGGGCCTGTTCGGCCAGTTCCAGTGTATGGGAAATAGAAATGCTGTGGTTTGCGTTCAGTGTGAGCGGTTTCCCCTTCCCTCTTCAGGACGGGGATGGTGGAGCTGGGGGTCTTGCACGGCACCATTGCTCCTCCACGCAGACTCTCCAGGGACCACCATGCTCTACCCTTTGCAGCATGTCTGCAGCACCCCATGTCCCCGTTGTGCCTTGCAGCCTCTCGCCAGGTCCCCTGTGTCCCTGGGGGAGGCTCATGGGGAAGGAGCCCTGTCTGCTGGGCCAGGTGGGAACCCTGCAGCAGACACGTCGGGCATGACCCTGTTGGGGAGCATCCTCCGATGGGGAGCATCCTCCAGCATGGAGCGGTCGGGGACCAAAGATGCCACAACATCCTCAGAGGGCTGGTGTTTTGCTGCAAGGCAGACATAAAATAGAAGGTGTGATTCCTGTGCAAACAGGCGTTGCCGGGCAAGTGGCATCTGAGCCAAAGTGAAGACCCCTGGGGACCTGCCAGGGAGGTCCCCTGTGCCCTGCGGCTTTGGCCACCCTGGGGTTTCCGCTTCTATTTATATTCCGCCGGAGGCTGCTGAGGTTGAGAGCAAAGCATGAGCTCAACTAGATTGTCCCCAAGATGTCCCACTTTGGGTCAAGTTTTGGGGAAGAGGAACAGGGGAAGGGTATGATGACAAATGTCTTGCCGTCGCTTGGTGGGGACAGTGGTGGCAGTGGGATGGGATGGGCAGCCAGAGAAGTGGGTTCATAAAGAAAATCTCATTCATTCCCTGATTTCCTTCGCATTTTCCTTCTGGAGAGGGCTGGTGGCAGGGACCTGCTCTGCCCTCGGCCATGGCCCAACGCATGGCCGGGGGGGCTCAGCACCCACAGCCCCCAGCTGCTCACCCACATGGGGACTGGCCCCTGCTCCATGACTCCAGCCCAGGCCGTGCCATCTCACTCACGCCACTGCGCAGGGATTCACCCCAGGACTGTGGCCAGATGCTGCTGCTTGGCAAGAAAATGCCCTTTCCCCGCTTCTGCTTCCCAGGCCAGGAGGGAGCATCCTCCCCGAGGGTGTCACCTCTCTGGGGAGCAGCAGGCAGGCGCAGCCAGACACCATCAGCTGTGGATGGGGATGGATCCTGGAGGACCAACCCTTGACATAAGCCTGCACCTGCCCAGGTGCTCCCGAGTCCTGGGGTCCTGCAGACAGCCCGGGGCTGCTCATGTTTTGGCTGCTCCATTTGGCTCCCAGATTTTTATGGTGGGGCTTCCAAGTGCTGAAAGGCAAATTATTCATCCTGTAATAGCTCACTCCAACTTGAACCTAGGACTTTCCCAGGTTTTAGGGAACATTTTCCCTGACACAGACATATTTGCCCTGCATGAGGGCCTTGATGGACATGCTGGAAATAGTTTCAAGCCCGGACAGCTTTGCCTTTTCCCAGTGGGATGCTCTGAGCTGCTCAGGTGCCTGGAGCGGGCAGGGGATGGGGGTCACCACATGGCACAGGAACTCGCTAGAGGCCGTTGGCAGCATGCGGGCTCCCAAATGTCCCAGGGGGATGGGATGTGTCACAGGCTCTTCTCTGGCCTGGGGAAGCCTCTTGCTCACTCAGTGTGGTAAAACCAGCTGGCGCAGTGCCCGGTGCTCAGGGGATGCTCTGCCAGATGAAATCCGGTCCCTGGGAAAGGCGAGGATGGAGCACATTCGATCTGGTTAGGATTTGCCAAACAGAAAAGGCTGTTTTAATCGTAAAATCATCCCTTGCCATCTGAAACATTTTGCAAAACATGAGAACAACTGGTCCTTCACTCTCAGACAGGGCAAGCCCATGCATTTACTCTCTTCCCTCTGGGGAACAGTGGGGTAACAGGGGCATCCTCACATCTGTCCCCAAGCAGGGCAGGGTGGGGGCCAAGGAGCTGCAGTGCAGGGCTGGGACCAGGGGCTTCAGTGGTGAGACCGGCCAGAAACAACCCCCGGGCTCTGCCAGCTCGCCCTCTTCAGAAGAATTTCGCTTGCTCATATGAAAAACCACTGCCATGCTGGGAAGCCAGGGACGTTTTTGTGGCTGTGGGTTGGCAGAGCTCTGCATGTACCTGCTGACAGCGGTGTTGTGCCAAACGCGTCCCAGGAGGGAGCCAGGGACCATTCAGTGCTCCTGCCCAGTGCTGGGTGCAGGACCCGGCAGAGTTTTCTCCCACAGCGGTGTGGGGAGATGAGGCACTGAAGGTGCCTCTTGCCTTGAGCTCGTCCGCCCTCCTCCACCCTGGGAATGTCTTAAGATCGTGGCCGGGCTGCTGCAGCCCAGGTTGCACAATCCCGGGTCCTTTGTCCTTTGCTTATCTGCCTTATCGAGGAGGAAAAGATAACCAGGCATCTTCAGTGCCCTGCAATCGAGTGCGTTTCTCAGGCTCGTAACTCCTCTTATCGGGTTCAATCTCTCACCGCGGCAAGGTTTCCCATGCACCTTTGTACTCCAAGAATGCTCCCAGGTCTGCTTTCAGCCTTGTGCAAAGCCTTTACGATGTGCGCTTTCTCCAAAACACCTCAGCCTTAATTGCCTAATTACGGACGAGTCTCTCGTGTGTGCGGTTGCGATGACAGCTGGGTGCGGCTGCCGGGCTGGGAGCAGGGCTCTCCGCTTGCACAAGCGCTGCCAGACCCCAGCACCTCCCGGTTCCCGCCGCGGAGCCGCCCCAGCCAGCCGGGACACGCACCCGGCTCCTCGCCCCAAGGCCCTGGTCTTAACTGGGGTGACACAGAGGGACTGGGCTGGAAACGGGGCCCGGGGGGCAGGATTTTGTGCTGAAGTACCCAGGCCCCCCTGGGGAGTTTGGGATACCTGGTACTGCCCCGACACTGAAACCCTGAGGGTGCCCAGGGCTCACACGGGCGGGGATGGGTTGTTTCCAGCCAAATCAGGGCTGTGTGGTCTGGGAAAGGGGAATGGGCACGGGTTCAGAGGAGGTCTGACCTGATCCTGCTCTCTCCCAGCGTCCCAGGCCCTCCCGTGCCCCCCATCCCACAGTGGGGGGTCCCAGTAATGCTGACCAGGATTACTGCGTTGCAGCCAACAGAACAGGCTGTAGGGACTACAGGTCATCGGTGTCACCATCGTGGTGGCCTTTCAGTGTGACCCCTGCGCCGCTGAGGGACTCTCTGTGGGCAGGGGAGGGTGACCATCCCCACTGCCGGCAGCCCCTGCCGTGCCCCCACCCTCCTGCTGGGCTCAGCCCCAGCATCTACGAGCAGGACCCAGCAGTGGGGCACGCGAAAGCCGCCTGGGCTTTGGGTACCAGGAACCATGCAGTGCCGTGGGGCGAGACGTGGCTTTGCCGTGGGTCTTTGCCCGGTGCCGGGGGCTCAAGGAAGGGGATCCCTGCCGGGCTGGTGGGGCTCCTGTGGTGGGAATCCAGCCTTTGGCGCTCCCCACCTCATGGAGTATGGGGCCAGCCGAGCTCTGGGCTGCGCGGCAGTGGCTCGGGCAGAAAGCGGGGCTGCTGCCGGGGTGAGGAGGACGTCTCCTGGGCTGCAGAGGTGGGATCCCACCATCGAGGGTGGCCTTGCTCAGCCTGGAGAGGAACCTGATGCAAAATAAGCAGAACTGTTGCCTGCATCCCCTTTCTCCTGGGCATGGCAGCACTCGTTGGGAGGTGGGACGTGTCCGTGCGTGGGAACAGCAGCGGTTTGTGCTGTTCCCATGGGGAGTTAATTCCCAGGGGTGGGCAGGAGCTGGAGCTGTGGTGGGCAGCACGTGCGAGGGCAGGGCACGGTCACAGCTCTCGGGGAGGGCAGGGGGAGACCACTCTGTGCGGAGCAGGGCTGCTGGGCTGGGGACGGCACGGCAGGATGGGCACAATCCTGGCTGCCTGCGGAGCCCTGGGCACCAACACGTGTGGGTGCGCAGCCCCGGGGGGCTGCGGGGGGACTGCAGGGCTCAACCCCCCAGCGGGCTCCATCATCCCCAGGGTGACCCAGGCAAGAGGGGGAGAGGTGAGCGAGAGGCAAAAGGGCTTTTTATTTTCAAGATGTTTTATAATGGGATTATTAGTTCCCAAGAGGTGTTTCGAATTGATTTGGTAAGGAATCGCTTTCATTTCTCCTCCGCAGAGATGCGGTGGGAATCCAGCCTTTGGTGTGAACCATCGCAGACCTCTGGAAGCCGTAGGTCTGAAAAACTCCCAGCATGTTGGAAGGACGGGCTCGGCCCCCCTCAGCCCCACACACCCCACACATGCCTTTTGCACCGGCTCCAGCGTAACTCCCCTGTTCACAGCATCGGGGTGAGCTGGGCTGCAGCCCTGCGGGAGCAGTGACTCTGCCGGGGAAGGCTCTGCCCATCTCAAGGGGGCAAAAAACCCCTCCTCCTTCAAAAAATCCCCCCTTTTCCCCAGGAAAACCCCTTTTTTCTGGGGCTTGTGACCTTTTCCCAGCGCAGTTTTCGCTGTGTGCCCAGCTGGCACCCTGTGCCTGGCGCCCAGTGGCCCTTTCACCCTGACGGCGAGGGGGGGCGCAGGCATCTTCAAAAGCCCTGGAAAGAATTTGGTGGGAGGGGGAGAAGGGGTTTTACAAGCTCCCATTCAAAAATGGTCACTTTGAAGTGATGTAGCTTTTTCAACCCTTTGAAGAGCCACAATTAGGAGGGGGCTGGAGCAAGCGAAAGGCAGAACTACGGGGTGACCATCACGGCCTTTCTCTCCCCGGGCTTTTAAGGGATGAACTTTTCCTCCCTGCCTGCCTTTTTCTCACGAGCCCGGGGGGGAAGTGGGATTGGGGTGGAGGTTCCACCCCCCCTCCATTCAGGGCAGGGGGGGGTCTGCAGTTTGCTTTGCCCACCAGCAGCAGGGCGGCTGATGGAGCGTGTCGGAAGGGAGAGCAAATTGCCCGGGATTGCTGCGGGAGCATCAAGTGTCCCTCAGGGCTCAGGGACTGCAGGGTCAGGATGGGGAACTTTTTAGGCTCCGCGGCAGGGAAAGATGTCGGCCATCGGCGCTGGCTGCTGACAGTGTCGCTTCGCTAACGGTTGGATCTAAAAGTCCCAGCCAAGGTGCAGGTCCCTCCTGCTGGGATCCTGGAGGGGGATGCAGGGGTCTGGTGCTGGAGAGGTGTGGTGAATAGAAAAGGGGAAGAAAGGCAGATTTGTGTCTGTGTGTTACAAACCAAAGAAAACCAAGTGATGGCCCGGGGTTTTGTGCGGAGGTGCACCCTGCAGCTCGGCCTCCTCAGCAAGCCGGTCCCTGCACGCCCAGGCTGAGGCCACCCCATGCCATCGTGTAGCACAGGACGGAGGGAAGCAGACACGGGGTGAGAGCAGAGTCCCTGGATCCTGCCACAGGGATCTGCCACCCGCTTGACAGGCTCTGTCCCCCGGGAACAGGCTCTTCCTCCATGTCCCCCAGGAACAGGGCACTTCCTACAGTTCCCCGCTGCACCATGGATCTCCTGAGAGCAGCCCAGGTGCTTTGCCACATGCCAAAAATTGGAGAAAATGGGAAATTGAGGTCACTGCTTTTTCTCCAAGAATACACACTGGTGTCCCGAGCAGACGCAGAGGATGAAGGAAAGGCACGTCTGCGAGTGGGGCTGCGGGGCAGTGGCCAAGGGCACAGCGATGGTGAGCCCAGCTCTTGGCCGGTGGCTGGGACTGGGCCTGGGGCTGCTTCCCCTCCTGTTGTGGCAGCGTTCCCCAAACTTGTGCCACTCCTGGGCTGCCTGGTGGTTCGGAGCTGGTCAGCAACAGCACCCTGAGAACATCCCCAGTGACAGCCTTGACCCTGAGTGTGGCTGTTTGTCTGCTGGGAATGGGGTGGTTGCCCGTGCCTCGCCGGCTTGGGCTGGGTGTCTGCTCTGAGGAGGTGTGGAAGGTCCTGGGGGGGCTCTGGGGAGCGCCAGGGGCTGGTGCCGGCTGATCCTCCCACACCTCTCCCTGGCTGTGGCTCTCTCTGCTTGTGCAGTGACGGGTCCAGGCTCTGCCATGCCACGTGAGGTGGCTCTGCTGGGACTGGGTGGCAGTTCCGGGGCTGTCCTCAGCCTTGCTTTCCCCCACAATAATCCCCAGCATGTCCCAGCTCATGGTGGCATTGGGATGCAGGGAGGAGCCATCCGGGAATGCTGCGTCCCTCTCTGGCACAGCTGGGTCCCGACCAGGCTCCCTCTGATCCTCAGAAGGGGCAGGCTGGATGCCCCAGAGGTGCCGCTGGAGAGATGCAGGATGCCTTTTGTTTTCTTAATTGATGCCTGGGCAGGATGAGTCCCCTCCCCTTGCCAAAAGTGAGTCATCCTGCAGCAATAACTGTGGCCGGCGTCCCTGGCTGCCAGGCGTCCTGATGGATGGGAGGCAGCTCAGCCCTCCGCTTCTGCTGCCCGGATCCAGCGACCTGCCGTGCCCCGGCCGCGGGCGGTGAGAGCCTGCACCGAGCTGCCAAAAATGCTGTGGGGTTCATGGCGCTCAGTTTGTGATGGCAGCGATCCACCTGCCCGGGGCCAGGGCTCAAGGACACGGCACCCCACGGTGCCCCCTGCCCAGGCTGCGTGATGGGAGGTGGGTGTCACACACCCCCCAACGCCCGGTGTCCCCGGGCAGGCCAGGAGAGGGAGTGGTGTGCAGTGCAGACGGCTGTTAATGGTGCTTTTTTTAACGAAAGCAGCAGTAAAGGCTTCCCCTGCTGTTTACTTGCCCTGTAATGCAGCCCTGGAGGGCACAGCCCATCTCGGAGAGCAGCCTTGCCCAACCTGCAGCAGGGAGGCAAAACCACTGCACCCAGTACAGCAGCAGCACTGGTGCAGGTCCTCAGACTGGAATAGCTCCCAAGAGCATGCAGACCCTGCTGCTGCCCAGGCTGCTCTGGGTCACGGCAGAGGAGCTGCAGGAGGTGCCGGGTGGCTGCTGGGGAGCAGGAGGCTGCATGGATGCCATGCTCAGGGCCGGCATCCATGGTGGATGCTGGTGGCCACCTTCTCCCAAATTCATGGGATGCTCCTCTCCAGGATGCAGGGCAGAGCCTGGACTCCCTGCAGGGATGACGGACCCCTCCCATGGGTCATTCACATGGCTGAGCACAGACCCCGCTCGTCACACCAGTGCCTGATGGTTTATCTGCTGTCTCCTCTCCCCGCAGGCTGCCTGGCAAGGAGCGAGGAGAAGCCCAGCCCGAGCTGCGATGCCACCGTGCCAGCCTGCGACGCTGCCCAGCCTGGTTCCATCCCCCCCGGCGAGCGGCTGGAGGGGCCGGAACAGCACGGGATGTCCACGGCGCTGGTGGGGGACACGATCGTGCAGGTTGGTGCCATCCCCCTCGGGGTGCTGGAGAAAGCCGAGCTCACCGACTTCTACTGCTGCACCCGCTGTGGGAAGGTGTTTTGGGAAGGGTCCCATTTTGGACGCGTCGTCTCCCAGTTCCAAGACGTTCTTGTCACCACCAGTGATGAGCAAAGCATCTATGAGCTCAGCTGAGGAGGGACACGGGGGCTTGGGACGGCTCCGTAACAGGACGGGGACTGCAGGGGACATGACCCCCCGTGAAACTCAGCAGATTTTGGGCTGTGGGTTTGTGGTGTGAGTCTGGAAGGTGGAGGGGGAGGGCTCTTGTTTCAGAGTCCGCAGGGGAGTGTCCCATTTGCACTGGTGGTTCATGACAGCCCAAAAATACATGGCCTCCATGAGATCATTAAATTGAAAGTGGCCAGGGAATGGACCCTTTGCTTTATTTCTGCCTCCCTGCAGGCTGGGCATGGCGAGAGGGAGGCAGAGCTCCCCAAATGCCACTCGGGCAGTGCCGGCCCCAGAGCACCCACCAGGGCCCAGCACACTCCCCCAGTGTGCCTCTGCCGGGTCGCTCGTGCTGGGGAGCCAGAAGCCGCGTCCCCTACAGCAGCACAGGGGAGAGAGCATCTCTGGTGCCCAGAGCGCTCCACAGCCTGTGGGACACGTGTCACGCCATGACCTGTCCCCAGCTCCCCTCTTACCCCGTCCTGCTCTCCCAGCAGCTCTCCCGGCATTCCTTGGGGGCATTGGGTGGGTGCAGGCTTGGGGGCCCGGGGGAGCTGAGCACTGCTGGGCAGCCATGGGAAAACCTCTGGGTGCACCGCGATGCCCGCTGGCACCCCCGTCACCCCGTGCTGGAGCCAGGGATGCCCCAGCAGAGCCAGACTAGAGTTGGGGGGGCTCTCGCTAGTGCCACAGCAGCCTGCCAGCCTGGGGGGTCAGCAGCACCCACTTGCCCGCCTCCCCCAACCTGGGTCCATCAAGCTGCCCCCCCGTGCCCGGGGCTCTGCAGGGCATGCACAGGAGTGGCAGCAAAGCATGTGGTCCCACTGTCACCAGGAACCAGGGCCACCAGCGGGAGTAGCCAGCATCCCGAGGAGGCTGGGGGGCCAGGCCAGGCGAGGAGCCCAGCCAGGCTGGTCCCGCAGCTCCGGGCGCTGCCGTCCGATGCCTCCTGGCCCAGGGACAGCCTTAAACCGCTCCACCCTGCAACTGAGGAGCATTTGCAAAATTCCTCCTCTAATCCGGGTTAACTGCCAGGCCCTGATGCTATTGCTGAGAGGGCCTGAGGGGCTCTTGGCTGAAGTGTGACATTCACGGGCCAGCGCCATGCCTGCCCAGGCAGCTTACGCTGCAGCGCGAGACTTGCTTTCCCTCTGAGAGCACTCCTGGCCATGCAGTGCCAGGGGCTCCTTCCCTCCCAGCGACACCTCACCCCCAGATCAACCCTTTGGAAAAAAAAAACCCCAACTTTTACCACTTTAAACATCCCTCTTTCCATGAACTCCTGCCTGGGAATTAGTACAAGTGACCCTAAAAGGGACTAAAAGGTCCCCGCGATGTGTCCGTCTCTCTGCAGCGGTCCCTGCTGAGCCCTGTCCACTGGTAGGACCCTGTGCCACCATGGCATAGCATCCCTGGTGACATGTCCATGTCCATGGTCACGGTGTGCCATTTTGTCCCGATTTCCATCAGAAGATGGCAGAGGGGAGCAGGACCCCTGTGCCCACCCCATGCCTGCTCCTTCAGCCCCATCTCCCTCGCAGCCCTGCCAGGGCCACCCACTGCCCCTCGTTTGCGCAGCCCCATTTCTTTCAAGTGGAAGCATAAAATAACCATAACTCCTTCACCGGTGATGAACGCAGCCAAGGTGGACGCCAGTAGCACCACGAAGGCAGGGACTGTCACCACGGCAGCAGCACACACTGCTGGCCCTGCGTGTGCTTAAAGGTAAGGACCCATTTTGGCAGGGGGGGATGCTGAGCCTGTTCCCTTCCCATCAGGACACACTGAGGTGTGAGTCTGGCCAGAAGCAGCTGTGAGGTTCTGTGTTTTTCAAGGGATTTTAGGGGGGGGTATTTTCCCTCCTTCCCTGCGCTTGCCTTGGCAGAGCTTGGAGAGGAAGCCTGCTCCATGGCTGAGCATCACCATCATCGTCACAGCAGTGTCTGCCAGGCTGTCCCCCTGGCCCCGGCCACTGCTCTGCTCCTGGAGTGACAGACACGCTGCGCTGCAGTTGTTAACGTTTTGACACTGGCTGCTGCAGATTGGCCCTAAATCCACTTTTTCTCTCCTCCCAGTCTGGTTTTGGGGGGTCACAAAGTGAAGCCTCTCTGATGCCAGAGATGTCCATGCCTGGCACGGTGAAGCCCCTATGCATGGAGAACTCAGGGACCACATCTCTTGCTGCTGAGACTTTGGGTACATGGGGACACAGGGTCTGTGGGGANNGCTCCTCCCCACGGAGCTGTGCTGACAGGTTCTGTGCTTTCCAGAGCCACGGCGGGGACTGTCACATCTTTCCCCCCTGGTCCCCTGTCTCCAGGGGGGGCTGTCACCCGGGGACCCCCCTGTAGCCCAGCCATGCCATGGCACTGCCCCGCTTCCCCGGGGGCTGGTGGCCATTCACCCTCCCAGGCCAGTGGGTGCAAGGCACCAGGGCTTGCCACCCCAAAATGGTCTGTTTGAGCAAGAACTTCCCTCCTCACCATCTTTATCACCTCCTTCCCCATCTCTCTGGGTTTGCTCTGGAGATGGCTACTTCATCCAGAGATGGGTAGAAGAAAAAGAGCAATTTTCCCACTTGGCTGGAGGCTCCCAGGGCCTGGCACACCTTTCTGTGCGTGCATTGACACCTCTAGCCATGGGGATTATTTCTTCTAAGGGGATAAAAATGCATTCTACTGATCTCACCCTCAGTGGCCATCATTGTCACATTGATTCTTTCCATTTCCCTCTTCAGTTGTCTAAATTTTTTGCATATAATATGAAGGAGTTGTGTTTCATGTCCTCTTTTTCCAGCCCTGTGCTCCCTCTAGGTGTTAATGCATTTTTCTTAATTCCCTCTTTATCTAAAGTGGGAATTTCCTCTTCACTTTTACCTCCAGGTCATTTTTGTCCTGCTGCTGGTGCAGCAGTCTGGGGCCAGGCGGTGAGGGTGGAGGACAGTGTACTGCTCAACTGGCACCTTTAAATGGGCCTGGCCTGGTGCCCTGGCAGTTGCTCCTAGGGCTTCTGGTCCTGGAAAACTGGTACGTGGAGGAACCAAATATCCACTTTGCAAGTGATGATGCAGTTTGTTGGAGACACAGACCCCGGTTTTACATGCCCTGGGCCAATGTCCACATCTTTGGGACACAATTACCCTGTCCTGGGCCACCAGGATTGGATCCCGTGTTGGTGCAGGGCTTTGGCACTAGGAAATGGCACCCATGATAACAGGTTTTCTGCCTCTGCATCATGGGCAGATGTTTAAGTTGTCCCCTATTCCCAATGGCAGCGTCAGCAGCAAGTGCCTTCCTTCTGAGCTGCTGAGTCTCTCTGGCCCGAGTCTCCTCTGGTGCTGTGACAGGACAGTGGCCTTGCTTGGACGCGGACATGCTTGGAGGGAGATGCTTCCAGTGTGCCGGCTGCAATCTCAGCAGTGCGGACCGTAGCATATGTTTCCTCATCCATCAGTGCCACCAGCACTGCAGCTCTCCATCCCTGTCCATCCCTGCTCAGGGGCAGGAAAGCTGCCTGGGGCTGTCAGGACAATTTTCTCCTCTCAGCTCTTCCCAGAGCCCTCAAGTGTCCGAGCTAGGTGGCAGGAGACCTGCGGAAAGGGACACATGGGATCCCTGCCGGCTGCTGTGCCTGGCCCCTTGAAGACATTGGGAGGCCCCATCCCTGGAGGGGTTCAAGGCCAGGTTGGACGGGGCTTGGAGCACCCTGGGCTGGTGGGAGGTGTCCCTGCCCAGGGCAGGGGGGGGCACTAGATGATCTTCAGGGTCCCCTCCAGCCCAAACCGTTCCATGATTCTGTGATTCTATGATCCTGCCTTGGGCTGGTGCTCTGGGTCTGGGTGTTTTCCCGTTGTCCCTGTGTGTCCAGGTGACCTGTTCAACGCCTGGAACTGTCATGTCCTTTCGTTCATGCAGCTCTGGTGCCAGCAGTCTGGATGCTCTGCAGAACGGTCATCGGCTCCTCCAGCACGAGCCACCTCCTCCATGACACTCCTGGCTTGTGCCTTGGCATGTCCTTGTGGGCAGCCAGCCCCCAGCTCCCCTGGGGCAGCACGGGGGACCCTAAGGAGTGTTCTTTGAGCAGATGGAGGATGAGGCTCGTGCGTTGGTAGCAGCCCCTCTGCGCCAGCCACTGGGGGAGGGCACTGGTGGGGCCACCCCAGGCGGTGAGCGTGGGACTGCCAGCGCTGGAGGCCGAGCAGTCCAAGCCCCCTGGGCTCCGCACGGACTCATCCGTGTGTCAGCATCCTGCCACTTTGGGGTTTGCGCTGGGAGGCCAGAAACTGAGGATGAAGCAAAGCAGGAATGCTGCCAGCCCCTTGGTGAGCCGTGCTTCATCGCGCTACGAGATCACCCTCTCCAGACCCTGTTTGGGGGAAGCTTCTGAGTCACACCAACATCTGAGTCATCCCAGCCCCAGCCGGGAGCGGGGAGGCTGGAGCTGCAGCCCTGAGCCTCCCAAACAACACTTCCAGCCAGCCCGTGGGCAGTTCTGGGCTTTTCTCGCTGGGATTTTCGGAGCTGTGGTTTCACCTCGGTCTGCCACCGCTGTCACTGCGGAGGGGAGCTGGTGGGGGGAACAGTGGGACACACTGACCCTGTCTCTTGCCCTCGGAATGGCTCCTGGCCACACAGCTGCTCGGAATGGGCCCTTCCCTCTCATCCCTGGGGACAGCAGGGTCACCTCCTGGCCACCTCTAGAGCTTTGTCTCCCTGCCACCTTCCTCAGTCTGAGGGGGGGCTCCTGCGCTTCCAGCCTGGGCCGTGGCGGTGGGCTGTGCTGGGCAGGATCACCGCAGGGGGACTTGTTTCAGGAAAAGACTAGCCCAGGGCAGACACCGGCAGGTGTGGGCATGGCACGAAGCAGCTCCCAGAGGCTCTCACCCAGCTCCTGGGAGGTGGCTGAGGCCCATCACGGCACCTCTCCCTGTCTGCTGCCCACAGGGGGTGATGCCGAGGTGGGATCTGTGCAGCGAGGTCACCTCCAGTCACAGACGCAGTCAACGT
Source organism: Rhinoptilus africanus (assembly GCA_013400135.1). Taxonomy (NCBI): domain Eukaryota; kingdom Metazoa; phylum Chordata; class Aves; order Charadriiformes; family Glareolidae; genus Rhinoptilus; species Rhinoptilus africanus. The sequence goes on from VXBO01002738.1 coordinate 15,299, forward strand.
CGAACTCCACGTCGGACCGGCCTTGAGCAGCATCCAGGAAGTAATAAATTGTCCAGTTTTGAATGGTGGATACAGATCAAAGGGAATTAAACCAGCTTTTTAATCAGTCTACAATATTGTTTCCCTATATGGCTACTTTAAAAAAAAAAAATTTAAAAATCCCATTGTCTGTGCCATACTAATGTTTAACATTTATTGGGGCAGTAATGAGCCCTCCGTGGTTTTATGGACCTGTTTGATCGTGTGTTGGAAGGGCAGCTCCCGCAGCGTTCCGGCAGGGATGCAGGCTCCGGGTGGCCCCTCCGCCCCCGGCTGCTCCGCCTGCGCTCAGCTCCTGCCCCTGCCTCGCCAGACGTGATCACGGGGGGAGCCTGCGGTAAAGCAGCACCGGGGAAGAGTTTTATCTCTGCTTTATCACGTCAGCCTGAACGAGACCTGAATGAGCAGCACCTCTCGGCCTTGGGAAATCACACGCCGCATCGGATATCAGGCCAGTTCCTCTCCTCGCCTTGTGTACTCCTCGCACATCCTTCGGAGTTTGATGGGGACAAGGTGTTTGGCGCTCAGGCCAGCTTTAGTTTACAAATGAATATATCAACATTGTTCCTCATCAGGCAGGAATGCGCTTCCCTCCCTTCTCCTCCACCTTATCCCCATCCCCTTCCGAGCAAACTTCCTTCCTCCTGTAATCTGGAGCGGAAACCTTGCCGCATATTTGACCGGCTCAGAGAAATCAGCTTGGTTTTCCCTGGCGTGACTTTGTGCCTTGAACTAGGGCTGCTCAGTCCCTAAGGCAGCTGGCAAGGCAGGGGAGGAGGAGGAGGGTGAGGGCTGTACCGCTGCTCGTCCTCGACGCGAGCCGCTCTTCCAGCCGGATGCTCCGATCAAGCTCCCAGTTGCTCGGCTGCCGTTTTCAAACAAACCGGCATGTTTCTGGGCACGGACCCAGGGCTGACAAGCCTGAGGCTGGCGGCAAGCTCCGGCCCCTGTGCTGCCCCACGCCGTGGAAATGCTGCTCCCACGGGCCAGGGGTCACCGCTGCTGGCCCCTCGCCGGGGGAAGGCGAGGAGAGAGGTGTCAGTGCCACGTGAGGAGGGCGATTTGCATCGGGAGGATGTTTGCTCCCTGGGAAATAGCCTGGGACCAGACCCTTCTCGTGAGCCTGCCAATATGTGGGCATGACTCTCAGGCAAATGAGCTTCCAGCCGCTTGCCAGGCGTGCCTTGCCGTGTGTCCCACGGGGGTAATGGCTGTGTCACCCCCCAGACTGCCTTCATCGCATGGATATCCCCATCGGCTCCCCAGGCCAGTCCCAATGGGCTGTATCGTGTCGCCGGGGGGAACCATGGGGTGACGCACCCCATCCCCGCAGCCACCGCAGAGGAGTGACCACGCAGCGCAGTCAACCAGCAGCCCCAGGGGCCGCGTGTCTCGGGAGACAGGGGCTCGAGCCAAGGCAAGTCGGTACGTGTGTGCTCGGCTGTGGTAGGGACATCAGCCAAGGTGATGCCGTGGGGTGGCCTGGGCACGGCACAGCTGGAGAGCCCTGCCTGCGGCCCTGGGCAGCTCTCCTCCTCCGAGGCTGTCCCAGTTGGTGGCCTTTTGCCTGAACAGCATTTTCCCTCTGTCAGATACAGAGGCTGCAGTTTACAGGCAGGGCTTGAACATCGGAAGAGCTGCAGCATTTCCAGCAGGGTAGTCTGATAAGGGCCACTGGAAGGATTAAAAGGCCAAGCCATGGTGTGACCGCCCAACCCAGACAGTCCAGCACCATGTCACCATGGCCCCTGCAGGGAGTCAGGGTCCTCCAGCCCTCGGGCCAGGGATGCCCCCGCCTGCATCTCCCCAAAGACAAGGACCACACGTAGGGTTGTGACCACGCTTGAGTCTCACCCAGGGTTTAAATCCTGTTTGTCACAGGCTGGGAGGGAGGGAACATGCAGAGCAGCATCCATGGTGGCACCTGCGGGAAGTGGCAGTCCCTCCCCACGTCCCCGCAGTGGCCCCTGTGGCACAGGTGTCCCAGGAGGATGGGGCGGGTCTGGAGCCTCCCCTTGTCCCCACAGCTTCCCCGAACCACCCAAGAGAGCTTTCCCCGTGGTGCCTTGCTCCCTGCAGAGGACACGGGGCACCCACACATGTGTCCCTGCTGCACGAGCACAAGGTTTCTCTTGCAAACTCTGGCTCCTGGCCTCGGGAGCTTTCTGCCTGCGGGACTGGCAGGGGCCTGGCCCCCCCCGGGGCACTGCCTGGGTGTTGCTGTGTTCACGGTGTGGGATGTGCCCGCGTTACCCTCATGGGGAGAGTGTGAAGCCTGTGGCATGGCCATGCCTCTGCTTGCCCCCACTGCAAGATCTCAGGCAGCACAGAGGAAGATTTTGCTGCATTTTCCCCTGAGACGCCCCCCCACTGCAGCCCCTTCCCTGCTGCTCCCTTGCCAAAAGCAGCCCCGTGGGTCAGGGCTCCATTCTCCTCCCTCCCGAAGGTGGATCTCCACAAGGGAGACTGTTNAGCCGGGAGGCAAAGCACCGTCAGGGACGGCGGCGGAGGAAACCTTCGCGCTTCCTCCCGCCTCGCGGGGAGCCGAGCGGGCGGCGGCTCTCCCTCGCGCGCCCTTCGCTGGGGCTCTGCGCTGGGAAGAAAAGCTCTCGTCTTTCCCACGCTCTCCGACACATTTTAATGAATTAAGTGGGGGCACGCCCCCTCGCCGCCTGCCCCGCATCCGTCCCCCCGGCTCTCCGGCTCCCTTCAAGGAGGCCTCCAGGGCTGGCTGGACTCTCGCTGGCTTGTCCGCCTGGTCCAGAGGACGGGCGCTGCCCGCTCGGCTTTTTTGGAAGAGGGCTGCAACATGCCCGGCCCAACATGCCGGGGCGGCTCTGAGCCCCTCCAGCAACGCCGACGGTGGCCGTCCCTTCTCCTCTCGCCTCTCACAAGCCAGGGGAAATTTGGTCATCCTGTCTCTTGGGGAGGGGAAATTTGCTCCGCGCCTCTCGGCGTGACCGTTTGCCAAAGGCATCGCAGCGCTGTGTCCCTCTCCCCGCCTCCCGCCGCGTCTGCTCGCCGCGGCTTCCCCTCTTCTCAGAAGAGAGCAGATAAATCACTGGGTGGGACTACTGGTTTTGCAGGGCCCCAGCAAGCGAGTGCTGGGTGGGAGGACGGGGGCCTCCCAGCGCCCGCCGCCAGCCCCCCCAGCCCCTCGCCGGCCAGTGGGCAGCCCCAGCCGTGTGGGGAGGCCGTACCACCGCACCCGGCTCCTCTCCAGCTACAGAGCTGGGGCACAAATTGAAGCTGTGAAATGCAAGGTTTCAAAATTGCCTTTTTATTTTCCTTTTTTGTTGTTGTTGGGTTTTTTTGCTATTTTCCCTCCCTCTCTGGCGCCGTTCCCAGGCCGAGTCCTGCCCCCACCTGCCAGCCCCGAACATTTGCATGGCTGGGTCCCTGCCCGGGCGCTTTATTTTTCTCACCAGTGTCACTGGCAAACGCAGATTTGCTTGCGAGGATGTAACCCTGGCCAAGCCCCAGACCGGGGAGGTGTGAGCAATTCCCACTCTCCCACGGCTCGCTGAGAGGCTCCACACCGCGCAGGATATGGCCCGTAAACACACAAAATCTGCTGTGCTGGGACATTTAGGAGGGGAAAGGAGAGGGTGAGCAGCAGGAGCGGACCCTGACCCCAGCCCATCACAACCGCCTTGCCACCCAGCTCCGGAAGAACCGCCGCACGACCCATATCTTTCCCTTTGCCAGCTTTGCCGTGATGGGTTTGCCGGGTTTGGTGCCAGGGGACGGTGACCGGCTGCCGTGGCCTCAGCGCAGTGCGGCTGCCTGCAGTGCCGGGCTGTGCCGGGCCGCCGGGCTCAGCCATAACTCCTGTCACTCACCGTGAGTCCCACATGTCCCACCGCTCACCTCGGCCAGGTGACACAGGGGAGGGCAGGGATTTCCACTGGTGTCCCACATTGCCACCATGGGTGGGGTGATGGGAGCCAGAGCCACCACCTCCTGCCGCGGACGGGGCCCTCGGGGGGACGGAACAGGCAGGGGGTGGCTCCTTGGGCAAACCTGGCTCCTGCGTCCGCACAGGGACCCCAAGCCCACCTCTGTGCCCCCTGCCAGCGCTGCGGGGGCTCCACGCCTCGGTGGCACTGGTGTGTCCTGGAGAAGCTGCACAGACACGGGACACCAGAAGGGGAGTGCCTGCAGGCCAGCCGCAGCCACGGTGCTGTGCCGGCCACAAGCCCCCGACCGCGACCATGTCCCAGTCCTCCCTTTTCCACNGCCCCCCTCTGTCCCCCCGGCCAGCGCTGCGGGGGCTCCACGCCGCGGTGGCACTGGTGTGTCCTGGAGAAGCTGCACAGACACGGGACACCAGAAGGGGAGTGCCTGCAGGCCAGCCGCAGCCACGGTGCTGTGCCGGCCACAAGCCCCTACCGCGACCATGTCCCAGTCCTCCATCTTCCACGGGAGCAACGTGCTTCCACGCGCTGGTGTTAAACTGTGCCAGGGAGAGCTCTGGCTCGGGAAAACCAAAGAGGGGGTGACACAGACCAAACAGGGAGGGATGGGGATGGGATGGGCATGGGGAAGAGATGGGGATGGGGAGGGAGATGGGTGGGGATGGGGATGGGGATAGGATGGACAGGGATGGGATGGGGACAGAGATGGGGTGGCCATGGGATGAGGGTGGAGATGGGGATGAGGTTGAGATGGGGAGATGGGCATGGACATGGAGATGAGTGTCGAGATGGGAATGGGATAGGAATGGAGCGGGGGACAAGGATGGGGATGAGAAAAGCTAACTGCAGAAATGGCCTTAGGAAAGGAGAAGCAGGAGCTGCTTTGCCAGCTCCAAACAGCCCAACCCAGGCTGGTTTCACCTCCTCCAACGAAGGACCGGAGAGGGCAGGAGCAGAGTCGCAGCACGCTCCAGCTCCAGGGAAAAGCCCCGGGAAAACGCCATGGGGCACGTTGTGCCCCAAGCTCAGCGCCAGTGTCCTGCAGCCGTGTGATGGACGGCTCCGAGATGGCGTGTTTCATCCACTGGGGGAGAATTTACCAATTGGCTGATTTTTCCCTTTCCAGCTCCAAATGGAGGTGCCGGCACGGCCAGGTGACAGCAGCTCGCTGGCCAGCTGCCCTCGGCGCGGCTGCTGTCACCTCATTTTACGACACATTCTTCCTTTCTTCCTGCACCTCCCGCCCTGCTCCGGCCGACCAAATGCCCGGCAGATGCGGCGAGTGCTGGACGGAGGACACCACTTCCCACCCAGCCTCCACCGTTTGCTCCCCGTGGGCCAAATGGGCACAGGGAGGACCCCTTGGCACGTTTTGGGGATTATGCACTATTTTTGGTACCTTTTTTGCCCATTTTCTGCCTTCCCAACTGTGTCACACACGCCTCCCAGCGCTCCCACACTGGGAGTCGGTCATCGGCCGGGCAGCGGATCCGACCCCGGATAAAGCCCCGTGCGACCGAACTGAGTCACTCCGGGGCTGGTGGTGCCTGGTGGGGGCTGTGTCTTCCCCCCCCAAGTAAATCCCACCCGTGGATCCCTGAAACCTTGTGCGACCCCCGCTGCGCACCCCCGGAGGGGCCCGTTCCTGTGTGGCCCCCCATCCCTCTCCTCCCAGGGAGACAAACCCGCAGCAAAATGGTGTCACCCCCAAATGTGAGGCTGTTTGCGACACGCACCCACCTTCACCCCCCCACACACCCACCCCC
>VXBO01002739.1:0-16560 GCA_013400135.1 Rhinoptilus africanus
AAGTGAAATAAACTCTAGAGGCAGAGGATCTGCTTTTGCACAGAAAAGGGGCGCGAGCGCTCTCTGCTGCCTAGAGAGATGCCGGAAAACTACTGAAAATAGTTTGGGAACTTTTTTTTCTTTTGGTGAAACTTGGATAACACTTCTCAATGCAGAACGATTCATTTGACGTATGTAGATTCACCTGCCTTTTATATTATATATATATGCCTAAATATATATATTTATAAAAGAAAGGGAGGAAGACGAGAAAGCCACCCGAAGTCGCATTTTGAAGTGACTGCACGTATAATCGCAAATGCTGCTTTTTATTGCTATGGCACAAGAACATCCATTTGGAAAATGCGGAAAATTTCAGAAGTCTCCTTTCTCCTGCTGGTCTTTCAGCCCTCTTCTCTTCGTCTGCACTAAAACCATCCGTATCACTGCCGTCTCCCTGCTCTTTCCTCTCTTGCTCCCTGCATCCAAACCATTACGATTAAAAAAAAAAAAGAAAATAGTTACCTGCTGGTTTATTTGGGTTGTGTCTTAACTATTTATCATGTATGTATATATTTGTGGGTGAAGACTGTGAGCTTGGTTTTGTTTGAAGCTGGTGGTGAGTGTTTCAAAAATATGGTTTGGGAAATATGCTTTTTTTGTTGTTTTCCTAGTCTTAAAACTAAAAAAAAAACCCACTTGAGTCTGCCATGATTATTTCCCATTGCACTGAATATTCTGCTTTGTCTCTGATGGTTTCACCTGCAGTTTGGTTTTGGTTTTCTCCACTTCAACAATTCAAGATGATTTTTTTAAAAGCTCCAGCTGTAAAGAAGAAAAAAAGAAAAAAAGCCCTGTCGAAAGCGTCTACTGTTAATGCTGTAATTTGCAAGGAACTGCTTGGCCGAAGTCTTTCTGTGAGCATGGAAGGGGGTGTCCAGCACTTCCACTGGTGCTTCTGTGCGATAGTTACGGGGTGGGAACAAGATCTTTTCTAGCGAGGTTTTATCGTCGTTACCAGATGGTTGCACATTTATTTTTTTTTGACTAAATGGATTTGCCACAATGAAATGTCATAACATTTATGACATGATATTAAAAAGTGTATTGTAAAGCCAAGTTCTAGATGGATTTTTAAAAAGAAATCTTGGTTATAAACCCAGTCTAAAGGGAGCTCTGTCCAGTGTTGTAAAGACAACATGATGTAACCCATATTTATATTTTTATAAAATACCTATTAAGACTGTGAATCTCCTGTGTGAATTGCTGGGTGAGTTGTTTAAGAAAAGTATTGTTCCTTTCCAGCCTCCTGGAGCTTTAGACACGCTGAGATTTTGGGAAACTGTACGTCGGGGAAGGGGGTTTGCTCTGAAATTGTGAGTTGATGTATTTTTACATCCCTTTGTATTTTACTGAAAAGCTGCTGCCCTTCCTAGTCCCTAGAGTTTCAATTTTCTATGCAACCCCCACATCCCGCGTCTCTCTTGATCCTGAAAAGTAAAAGGGATGCAGATTGATTCAAATTGAAATGAGGGTCCCCCCACCCCCCTTGTTGGCTCATCGTGCTGCTGACCCTTCACGCCAAAACGGGGAGTACAAGAAAAAAAAAATAAAGAGGCAGGTGGGGGAGGCTCTTTCGTGCATGACTGGTCGCCTTCCGGCAGTCATCTTTTTAATTATTATTATTATTTTTGTAAGAAGAATATATTGATAATGTCAGTGAAATAAGCAGACATTGAAGCTGATGCACAGATTGCTCCAGAAAGGAGTTTTTCTGTAGATTTTTCTTTAGATGCGAATACCTTTTTTAATTATGTTAATTAATGTTAAGAATTTTTAGGCTTATATTGAAGCTGTATGTGGGTCACTATATGATCATTTCTAACTGGATAAAGTCTGTACAGTACAGCATATTCCTGAGTGTATGATATAGACGTGTAGCCCCAGAGTGCGAAATTTATAAATAAATTTTTCATTGATCTTTTTATAAAAAAAAAAATTAAAATGTCTTTTTCGTTTGTTCTTTCTCAGGTGGTTACAGCGATGGTGGGTGGCTCACGCAGTGGGGGGGTGTCTGGCTGGGTCCCCCAGGTCCCTGTTTCAGACCTGAACCTGCAGTTCTTCTGGGGTTAAGGACACCCCCGCAGGGTGGTCGTTGGGGGGATTTTGGGGGGCTGCTGGAGTGTGCAGCCCCTGCCAGCCCCCTCCCTGGGGCAGGGGGAAGCGTGTCCTGGTTTGCCCCATCCCAGCCTTTGGAGACCGGTGGAGGGGGGGATGGCTCAGACCAAGGCCTGGTGCTGGACCGGGCATGTGGGGTTTGGGCTATTCCTGCAGGAGGTACTTGCTCCAAGGGAGTGAGGTGGGAGCTCTGTGGCCAGTCCTGGGACCGCTCCCATGGCCATGGGGTGCGTGGTTTGGGTCTGCAGCCCCAGCTGAGCCACCTCGTGGCTCCCCGCAACCCTTCCCAGGCTTTCTCAGCCTAACCCAGGCCTCAGGAACGGTTTGAGGTGGCTTGGTCCTCGTCAAGCCCTTGGGCTGAGGATGGGGGCACCTCCAGCTGGGAGCTGCTGTCAGTCTGGCGGTGGCTTCAGCCACCCCCTGGAAGGGGCATGGGGTGAGAGTCAATGTGGGGGTCTCCATCCCCAAAGGCATCTCCATCTTCTTGTGTGTCTCAGAGCACGCCGGTGCCCAAAAACAGGCTGAGCCCTGCCCCTTTGGAGGTTTTCCAGGCGGGATCCGGCTGCTCTGGGAAGAGCAGAGGCAGCCCCGTGTCTGCACAGGGGTCCTGCCTGCAGCCAGCGCTTTGGGGGAAGGGTGCAGGCAAGCCTCCCTCCCTCACTGGCAGCAGCATGGGCTTTTGGATGAGGCTTTTTCTATATTGATAATTTTGCCAGCTCTGGAAGCGCCCAAATCCTCGGGAAATTTGAGCCGTGCACAGTTTGGCTCTGGGCCGTGGGTTCCCAGGGATGCCAGGAGGGCTGTCCCGCAAATGGCAGTGGGGAGGAGACCTGGAGGTGTGACCTTTCCAGGTTGGCCAACCTCAACCCCAGCGTGCCAAGCGCAGTGCCAGCCGGCGCCAGGGCGGGAGGGCGCCTGGGGCGGTCGCAGCGGCGGCCCCCGGGTGCCCTGGGGGGCACGCAGCCTGCCCAGGCATTAGCCCAGCATGGATGAGATGGGCACTGACTATCCCAGCTGGTTTTTAGCAGGAAAAAAAGGAAGATACCAAAACCATCAGTCACAAGTGCTGGTGGTCCTGTGTGTTTGTCACCCAGGGGCTCGTGGCAGCCGCTGACTGTGGCCAAACCTGTGGGACGTGTATGTGGGGGGAGCACCGCTCCCCTCTCCTGACACGGTGTGATTTTGTCCTACATGGGCACTGTATGACACTGACACCGCCCCCCCCCCCCGGCGAGTGCCACCAAACTGGTGCTCCCCGGGGCCGGGGCACTGCGGGGTCACCCTGCGGGTGCAGCTCCCCCCTCCCCCGGCTTGGGAAGCTGCAAAAGCCCCCCCAGGCACCCGCTTTGGGTCAGCCCCGCTCACCTCGGTCCCACGGCTTCTCTCTCTTCACCTTGTCCCAGGGCTTCAGCCACCTGGGACGGGCCAGCGACAACCGCAAGGAGGGTTTTTCTGAGGAAACGCAGCATTTCGGTACACAGCTCCTTGCTCCCTGGGGCGGTCTGGGGCCTGCGGCAGCCCCCTTGCCGGGGATTTGGGCTGGGTGGTGAATGCCCCCCCCAGCGCCAAGCCCAGTGCCCGCAGTGCCCCCCTGCGTCCCTGGGCTCCCACACGCGATGGCCCCAACAGCGGGGACGCGCCGAGGATGCAGCTGAACCCCGACCCCCCCGGGGCTGAGCCCTGCATGGCCTGTGGCCACCCTGCGCCGCAGCTCTCCGCTCTACAGAAACACCGTCCAAGAAATCTAGGAACTCCAAAGACTTGCTTTTTTTTCTTTTCTTTTTTTCTCCCCCTTTTCTATTTCTGTTCCAATAAAACAAAAATATTGGATCGTTTGGTGGCGTAAGCACATTCTTCTGGCATTTTTGTGTGTCCCTGGCTGCGCATTATTGTCCGCCGGCCGCATTACGTAGGTGCTGTTGTTCCAAGAGAAACCAAAGCAAGAATTTGAACTTTCAAGTGCTTCCTGCCATTGTCTTTTGCTTTTGTTTGTGCTACTGACTCCAAACCAGATGGATCGGGCTCCCCTCCGGCCGTGGGGGCGATGGGAAGTCAACACAGCCCGGCAAAGTTTGACAGCTTTGTCTTCTCTTCTATTGCCCTTCATCCGTCAAGCCCAGCCATCGGAGCTGAATCGACTAACGCATATGGATGGGGGGGGAGGAGGTGGGATTTTATTTGAATTTCAGGGAGCTTAACACAGTAAGTAATGAATGAGAAAGAAAGACGGCGAGCAGGCGAGCGAGAGGGGACGGGCTGCAATCAAAATTCAGTACATTTTAAATAGATGCTTTGTTGGGCTCTTGTATGACTATGATAATGCCGCAGCCCGCAGATCCAAATAGGAGTTACCTTTTTTTAAAAAAAAAAGATCACAATCGACTACTGTTTGGTGCTGGGGAGGAGCCGGTGGCTCAGTCTGGCTGGCCAGGCTGCCCTCTTTTCCAGCCTTCCTATTTTGCCCCTTCTCGATGTTTTTTGGGCTCCATCCCCCACCTTCAGGGTGAGCCCCTCAGCGCGGGTGAGGGGGCGGGAGGGGGTGGCTGGGCAGGCTGGGGGGGCAGCACCGGAGCTCCACAGTGCATGGTGCGGGACGGGACAGCTCAGGGTTTCAACCCCTTTCACCGCTGCCCCAATGCTGCGGCCGTGTTTGGTGCTGGGACTCGGTGCAAAGGCCTCGGCCCCCAGAATCCTTCCCGTGCTGGTGCTGGAGCGGGGCACCCCCTTCCCGCCCCATGGAGCTGGTTTGGGGTCTTCCTGCAGCGTGCACCACCCCTACGCCCTGCCGCAAGGTGGGTGCGGAGGTTTCAGTGCCAAGCCCCCATGCCCTAAAGTGGCTGTCACTCTGCAGACCCCCATGCTCAGGGGGCCATGTCCCCCTAGGGATGCTCCCAGGCCTGGGATGTGCCAGCACAGGGACCACAGGCGGCTTCTGCTTCTCCTTGTTGGCAGCACATGTCCCACTGCTCCATCCTATGTGCAGGAGAAATGTCTTCTCTTCTCAGAAACTCTTCAGCTGCCATGTCCCACGGCGACCACAGGCACCCACCTCCTGGGGTGCCCAGCACGGGGTGCCCAGGGAGAGGTGACCACTGGGTCTCACTCCAGGTAGGACACGGACCTGCAGGTGCAGCGTAGGCTTTGGCTTCCTCCTGTTAGCAGGTTTCTCTTTCTGGCCCTAAAGAAATGGCCAAGCAGGTCAATGTCCTGGTTTGGTTTGGGCAGGACGGGGGATGGGGCTTGGGTCTGNGACAGAGGGATGGGTAGAAGAATGGACAGAGGCAGAGCTGGACAGCTGGATGGTTGACAGGCTAGAGGGTGTTTGGGACAACTGTTTTAATTGGAAACTCCTCATTCAGCCTGAATCCAGCACCGTTTGTGTCTGGGAGCGGTCTCTGAGGAGAGCAGCACCTCCAGCAGCTCCCTCGTGAGGCGGCAGATCTTGGTCCGGCTGAGCTGGAGATGTCCTCCTGCTGCTTCTTAGGAAGAGACTCCCCAGAAGGTGCCTTCCCTTTCCCCTCATGGTCTGGGCAGTGGCCCTGGCAGCCCGGAGTAGCCCGGAGGGGCACAGAAACCCAGCCGTGAGCGCTGGCGCTTTGCTTCAGCCCCTCTGGCGGGGCAGTGCACGTCGGGCTGTCCTTGGCCGCGGCCAGCGCTTGCTCACCAACAAATCCATCCTACTCATGGCTGACCCAGCGCAGCACCAACCCGCTTCACATTTATCCCGGGCAGGACAGCTGTGCCGGCAGCGTGGCTGGGCTTTGCTGACCCTGCGTGGTGCCAGCCCTGCACAAACGTGGAGGGCCCCAGGGAGCCCGGTGCAGGGGTGCCGGCAGACGCTCCTGCGTGGCAGGGAGCAGAGGCAGGGCTGACCCACACACAGCCCTGGCCGGAGGGGACATCGGCCGAGCAGCGGTGCCTGTGATGTGTGGGGCAGCGTGAGGCTGAGCTGCACCTGGGGCTGGTGGTTTGTGCCCTGAAAAGCGAGGGCACGACGAGCACACTCCTGACTCCAAATGGATTATAAAAACAAGGAGAATTCTGCCTGGACATGGTACCTCTGCAGCCTCCTCTCACTCCTGGCAGTGCACTGACACCTCTTTTCTTGTTTTCTCCAGATGAAAAAGCACTTCTCACATATGCCCAGCCGACATTGATGTTATCACACACGAGGCCATTGCAAACGGGGACTCCGAATGTGCCCAGCCCTCTCTCTGGTTCTCTGCCCAGGAGCAGCCCTCTGCCCGCACACAGCTTGCTCGAGAGCTCTCACTGGCGTGTCTCAGCATGGTTGTCCCTCTGCCAGTGGTGTGGCAGCTCCATGGACACCTGATTTCCTTTAACTCTGTGTAAAAGAGTCATCCTGTGGCTGGAGGGCTCTGCCAGGGAGCGGGTGGAGGAGCCGGAGGCACTGGTTGCATGCACTTGGTTGCTGCCCCATCCCTGCCCCATGGAGAGGGGTCGGGTCCTGCGGTAGCCCAACACCTTTGTGAACCGTCAGTTGCTGCGACGCTTACTGGAATCTCTCCCTGGATGTTTCAGGTTGCAAGTCACTGCTGGGGGACCCCCCATCCCAGCCACAGGGGCTGGGGCACCCCGAGTCCCTGCAGGAAGAGGGGCGCAGGGTGGTCCAGGGCGGCGGCAGGGCTATGGGGCAGGAGGGTGCCGGCCCAGCACCCGCTGCCCTGCACGTCCCCGTGAGCAGGGGGGCACGGGGCAGCGCTGGCCTCGCTGCGCAGTGCCAGGATCAGGCCCTTGTCCCCTGGCGCAGTGCCCAGCCGGGGCAACCATCCCCAGCGGGTCCTCGCATTTCACCCTGCTCGCATTCACAGCTACGGTGACAACTCCGAGCCGCCCCCCGTCCCCTTTTCCACTCACGACTCCCCCTCATTCAAAGCCTGTGTCCTTTTAAGCTATTTTTTTCCCCTCCTATTCATTTCCCGGACGCCTCTATCCTTTTCTCTTGCCTAGCCCCTCTCCCGGAGCAGCTGCTATGCTAATAAGCATGAGGCAAAAAAGGGAGCGAGCCTTTGCAGTGGCTGGGGAGGAGAGAAAGACCCCAGAGCCCTCCAACTGCTAAATAAATCCAAGGCTGGAGCAGCACCCCTGAACAAAGAGGCCTGGCCTCCCCCCTCTCTTCCCCTCTTCCCAATTCCACCACCTTTTCACATTCAAATCCATTAAACAGTGAGCAGAAAGACCCCGAGTATTCATAGCATTGCATTAAAGAGAAAGCCCCGTGGTCCCTCTCCATCCTGGGCTCTCCATCCCCGTCAGGCTGCCTGGGGGCTGCGTCTGCCGCGGGCTGGGAAACACCAGGCTCCAGCCCCTCGGCACGGCAGAAGAAGGACAAAAGCCCCCCCAGCCACTGCACAGGGAGATGAGTTGCCTTTCACCTGTGCTTCAGCTTTTTTCCCCACCTGGGACCCTTGGGCTCCTCTGTCGGGATGGAGCTCCTGGTTTCTGCAGGCAGTGTGGGCAGCTGCCGGGGGCTGGGTGGGAGCCGCATGGGATGGGAGAGTCTGGGGAACAACAAGGTGGGGACACCCCTCTGCCACGTCTCCTGCGCTGGCTGGGGAGTGTTACGGCAGCGATGGGGCAATGGGAACATCCAGATCCTAGGGTGGCGAAGATCTCCCACGGAGATCTCCCCAAAGGCAGAGCTCCTGGCCTTGGGGAAGGGTGAGAAGGGAGAGGGCTCCTGCAGGGCCAGGCAGAGCCAAAGGCCACTGTGACGTGCCCACCAGCCCCTGAGCGAGGACCAGCCACCTCTGCCTCACCACGGCTGGTGCTCACCCAGCGGGGCAGGTTGATGATTTCCAACCCATTTTGCCTATTCTGCCCTAGACTCGGGGCAGCTTTCTGGTGCCAAGCCCTCAGACCTTTTCCCTGAGCGAGAGGATGCAGTGGTGGAGGTGGACGTGCGGGTGGGCTCCCTGTCAACTGTAGAGGCTGATGGCAGGTGGTGGGATGCTTGAAGGAATGTGACTCTTCTCTGGGGGAGGAATAGATGGGCATTTTCTTCTGCCTTCTGGGATGGAAATGGACACACACCGCCAGGAAGGATTTCATGCTCTTTTCTGGTACCAAGTTTCTGCTGGAGTCACAGGGCTCTGGGAGATGGGGCTTTTAGTACCAAATATTGAAAAATGTTTTAAAATAATGGATTCTAGCCTGTGAGGGTTGAAGCTGTCTGAGCGATGACAGCTGGACCATGGAGACCGTGATGGTCACATGTGATGCTCTGGAGGCCCCAGTAAGTGGGACCAAGCACAGCTTGGTCAGCGGCGTGGGACTCAGCTCTCACCCTGGGATGTCCATCCGAGGTGGTGTCTGAGCTCCTTCCTTGGCTGTGAAAGCCAGGGAGGGATGGCAGCACTTACATCTGAGCTCCTTCTGCTGCTTGAGGTGTCCTTGCATGTCCTGCCTGGCCTCTGCCCCAGGGTCTGGAGGCCATCCCATCTTCTGGACTTGCACATATGTCCTGGGCACCCTGGGGCATCTCGGCTGGTACAAGGTGGCTGTCTGTTGGTGCCTGAGTCCTGTTTTGTGTCAATACAATCAAGAGTCTGGAAGGTGATCAAGGCTACCCTGGCAGGCCACCTCCATGTGCTCGGCCGTATCCCACCCTGGGCTCCTGCAGGTCACCAGGGCTCCGTCCTGGTGGTCCAGCCATTGCAGGTGCTGCATGGCTCGGAGTCCGTGAGGGACCAGGCCAGCAAGAGATCTAGATCAGAAGATGGAGAAGGTGGGACAACCCCCAGGAAACGTAAAATGACATTAACCACTACATGGGGCGTGGGACATGGGATATGGGACATGGGGCATCGGACATGGGAGTTCAGACCCCTGTCCCTGCAGTGCAGGGCCCCAAAAGCTGTGTGTGGTGCCCTGAGGTGTGTCTTTGCGTGGGAACCTGGGCTTCCTGGGAAGCTCCTGGCAGTGTAGGATCCCAGGGGTGCCTTCACAGCTGATTCTTTGGGGCTGAAGGACTTTGCTGACCCACTCTGTTCTTGCGCCCCACTGCAGACCACCAGCTTCTCAGCCTGGAAATATCTTGCTCACTTCAGGGCCTTGCTGGGCTCCTCCAGAAAACAGAGCTAGCTGGGGCGAATGTCAGCAGGGACCCAGAGAAGTTTCCGAGAACAACCTCCCTCTGTTTTGTGAAGGAAACCAGCTCAAGCCAGGAGTCTCAGCCTCAGATTCCCAGTTCACACAGAAGAGGGGTGTTTCTGTCCCAGCCATGGGGAACTCCTGTGTGCAAGCACTAAGGATTGACCCAGTGTGCTAATAACACAGAGGGGGCTATGCTGCCCCAGTGTTGGTGGACTGGCCTTGCCTTGGCAAGGGGGTGTCCTTGGGCAGAGACCGTAGGAACCGATCCTGGACTACCCTGAGCAGGTGACTTACTCCTACCTGCTCCTCACCTGACACTAGACATGGAGGGTCAACCTGGCATGGAGGGTGCAAGAGGCATGGAAAGACCCAGATGCTGCTGATACCACAGTCCTACCCTTAGGTGACTCCCCATGTGTGTCCCCATGGGTTTGGTCAGTCATAGGTAGCCATTGCCCACCATTGCCCTTGGAGGCCCTCATTCCTAGTGCAACACCAAGACCGTGCTCCCACCACCCTGCTCTGCTCCAGCCCCTCTCAAAGACCAGACCCAGCAGCAAAATCCACCCTCTCTCAGACCTGCCCCTGGTGAAGAACAAAGCCCAGAGCGTGGCAAGTCCTTTATCACGCCCGCACTGTGGAATGGGGTAAATGGGATCAGTGGGAGGGGTGAATGCAAGCCACCGTGCCCCATCTGCACCCCAAACTGCATGGCTACAGGAGGGGCTGAGAAGGGCAATGAACACCCATGGATTTTTTGAGGGGTCTTCTGTAGCTGAGAGAACGTGGTTGACAAGCAGTGAGGCACCACCTTCTCTGACACCAAGGCTGTGGCTGGAAGTGCCCCAGCCCTTCTCTAAGAGGACAAGCACAGGCCCTACCCTGCTGCAGGCTCCAGCCTTCCTCTGAGCACCGAAGCAGTGGTGACTGCCTCAAACTCCAGCTCTGCAGGACGAAGGCCATAGTTCTGCCACGGCAAGGGCTGCGGAGACCCAAATTGCCCCACATGGCTCCCAGGCTGGTCCAAGGGATGTCCCAGCTACCTCTTCATCCTCGCGGGGCTGACCCAAGGGACCTACAAGCACCCTAGTGCTGCAGTGCCCCTAGTGCACCTGGTCTCCCAATGTGGCTGCATCCCAAGGGACTGCAGTGTGGTGGGACCGCCCCAGGAAGGTCTACCTGCAGGGGCAGGTGGGACAGGGGTCTGTGGCATCCCTCTGATGGGCTGGCCAGGGAGAAAGGTCCCTGCTTAGCAATGCAGGAATGCAGGTCGGGCTGAATGCAGCGGAGGCGGGTCTGATCTGGTGCCCCACTAAGCCCCCATTCTTTCCCAGCCGGTGCATCTTGTATTCAGGCTGCCTGCTCCTAAGCAGAGCGTCTTTAATCCTTCCCTTGTCTCCTCCATTCCCTTTCAGGCCTTTGGCCAATGGGAAGGGGATGAGCAGCTCTCTCCAGGAAGGAAATTAAAAGCGGGGAGGAGGGTAGGGAGGAGGAGAGAGCAGGGAGGGGGACTTGGAAGGGGAGACAATCCTGGAGTGGAGATGCCAGTCATCGGGGTCTCAATAGCCCCATTCACCCTGCCCAGCCACACAGAAAATCAGGGTCACCAGGATCCATGCCCTGCCTGGAGACAACTGTTGCTTTATTCTTTTTAATTGCTGGAAAACGCAGAAAAGTTCACTTGTGTGTGTGGCTGGCTCTGGTGGGGGCTGCACTGGGGGGCGCGGGCGNAGAGCTGGGATGAGATGGGGACACAGTGGCTTCGTCTCCTGGGCACACATGGAAAGGGTCTCCTGGGGTTTTGGGGTGGACAGGCCAGCCCCAGGGCCAGCGGCCAGGCAGAGGAAGGACCTGTGCAGACAGACACATGCGGGTGGATGGGCAAGTGTCCCCACATCTCTGGGGATGGAGGTGCCTGGGCTGATCTGCTGGCGGGAGACACAGCGACTGGGCAGCTCAAGGCAGAGACACCACATAGAGGCACTCTGTGGCACATCCCACCCTGATCCGAGGATGCTACCACACCTCCCAGACGGACACAAGGCCATGCCACCTCCACCCTGAGACCCTGCTCCAAGTGCCACCCCATCAGGTGGATGGTTCCACCCCAGGTGGACCCTCTGTCCTTCTGCACCCATGCTGCCAGCTCCAGGGATGTCCCAAAGGGCAGGTGTGCAGCCTCAGGGCTCTAGAGAACCAGTTACCCCAGCAGCCTTCTTGCTCTACCATCCATCCCTCTTGCTGTCCCATGTACCCAGATGTGGCTGAGCATAAGCCTTGGGACACAGGCCACCATAGGTCATGTGCCACCGATCAGGAGCCCAGCAGGTCTGCACCGGCAGGTCCACAGCTGCCATCCAGCTTTGATGGGTGGTGAGTGCCCAGGGACACTCCAGGAGCAGGACACGAGTGCCTGGGCCACAGATGAAGCCAGTCCCAGCCCGTCTCCACCAGGGACATCTCTGCCTTCTGTGAGCCTGGGTGATTTGTGCCTGTCACAGTCCCCAGGTTTGGGTTGCACTTCCCTCCCCAGCCCAGCCTTTGCCCCGTGTTGCTCTGCCCTTTGCTGCACACTCTGCTGCTCCTTCCGAAGCGCACCAGAGATGTGCTGGCCATGCTGGTGGTCCTGCCTGCTCTTGTCCTATAGCTCGTCCCCATCCCACAATGTGCTCCCAAGCACTCCGTTACCCATAGGACACAAGGGAGCATTCTCTGAGTTTTCCATGATACCTGTGCCCCCTTGCAAGTCCTCACCTCACCCACCCTGCCTACCGTCTTGGCTGGTATGAGTCTGGCAAGCCCAGTGCAAGGGGATACAGGCAGCCCCTGGCATACCAGCCAGGCTCTGAAGCAGGGGAGATGCCTGCTGAGCATGGCCCAAGCCTCCAGCATGGCTCCTGACCAGTCCTGTGGGTTGTTCACCCTCATTACAAGGCCCAGAGACTCCCCTCTGCCACAGCTGGGATGAGGGACCACAAAAACCTCAGGGTAGGAGCAGAGCCCTCAAGAGCCCCCATGGTAAGGAGCACCCAGCAGACAGGGAGGAGGAGGTGAAGAAGGAGGAGAGGCAGGTTTGTGGAAACCCACTGCAGAGCAGGAGCATCCCATGCTGTTCCTGGGCAGAGGAGCTGTGGGACACATCACCCCCTGAAACGCAGCCCGTGTGCCTGCAGCCTCAGCTCCCTTCCTGGCAGCTGCTTGTTTAAAGCCGTTCCTGCAGCTCTTTTAAAACCATAACTTGACCAGCCCCGATCAAATGCAGAGACCTTCCCCAGGCCACAGCCTGGGCAGACAGACCAGAGCGTAACCACAGAAGGGGGACAAAAAGGCATTTGGGAGACAAGCCAGGCTCTGGATGTTTAGAGTGTTTGGAGGACACGAAGCAAAAGCAAAGGGTGCTGAGCCCTGACGCTGCCAGACAGCTGGCCCAGGAGCTGTACACCAGGACAAAGAGACCTGGGGGAAGGAGGGTAACCGCCAAGGTGCAGTGATGCCCTGGCTTCGTAGGTGTGACAGAGGAGGGGTATGGTTAGGAAGGGGTTATACAGTGAAATAGTACAGGAAAAAGTGCATGAAGAAATCTTTGCAGGTGAAAATCCCAGGCTCTGGCAATAAAAATGTAAAAATTCAGATTGCATGCAAGTAGAACAGTAAGTCATCTGGAAATATTAAGTGAGACTAGAGAATGTGCAAGATCAGCCAGTGGAGGTGGGAGGTCACTTCCCCCACGTACAGACCAGCTTCGACAAGACGGGATGTAGAGATAGGATTTGGGGTGTAGTAAATGAAGCCTCTTGGAGCGATGAGGCTCCAAGACCCTCATTGCAAAGATCCTGTTCTGGGTGGATCTTGAGTGCTTGGGACCGGGTTGAAGAGGTACCAGGGGAATGGCTCCATACTAAAAAACACAGCAACACCAGGCGTAACAGTGCAGCAGGACAGAGGGGGCCAGGTATACCCCATAATAAGTTCAGGAAAAGCAAGTATGTATAGATGGGGCACACTATCAACAAATACCCCAAGCCTCAAGACCCTAAACATAATCTGAAGGTTACGCTAAATAGGCCATGAGAAGCTTGGGTAAAATGTGTGCCACAAATCGAAAAGAAAATCAGGTTGTTGAACAGCCCAGCTCCTGGTTTGGTGGGAGAGCTAACTGCAGGTACTATGGAGAACACTGATGTTTTGGAAATGGAAAGCTTGTCTAGGAGAGAACAGGAAAGTTCACAAAACATGACAGTTCTTCTGGAAACAGGAGCCTAAAAGGCTAAAAATGGATATGCGGAGCACCCTGAAAAAAATGCTACAGCTGTTTGACGAACGTGTCCTTAACCCACCAAAAGGCAGAAAGCCAGCTAAGGGCAGAGGGGGTGCTCAGGGTCTAATGGGACCTCCAGGATGACGAGGCCCCAGGAAGCAGCTCAGTGTTTTCCCGTGTTGGCCAACAGTGGCAGGGAGAGCCCAGGCCTGGCAGAGGTGCTCAGCAGGTCGCTCAGAGGAGCCAGATCAATTTGAAGTAAATCTAGAGGAAGCCCCAGACCGATGGGACCAGCTGGCCATGAGCACGTCCCCAGAACAGATAGTGTTTACTCTTGTCTGGGGACAACTTATAAGATAAAGCATAGAGGCTGTTGTGTCTGGTGGGCAGTGAAACTTTCAGCTCTGCAAATCGGGTGCTGGGAGTTAAACGTGGAGATCCTCATTGCTGTAGCACCAGTGGGAGAGCAGAGCCTGTGCAGAGGGATGGGACTGTGGAGCTTGTGGCTGAACACAGAGCTGGGGAGAAGCTGGCAGGTCTCCTGCAAGGGGGGACCCTGTCTCAGATACAGAGGATCCAGAGGACATTATCTGTCTGGATTGTCAGAAAGCTTCTGATGAGGCACCACGTCACAGGTTATTAAAGAAACAAACTTGCTGTGGGAGCAGAAGAGGCTTTTCCATGAACTGAAAGGTGGATGAAGGATCAGAAGCAGCAAATCAGGCTGAACGGTCACTCGTCAGGACAGTCAGCAGTGGGGTGCCCCGGGGACCAGGCCTGGGACCAGTTTTATATTTGACATCTTTCTACATCCCCAGGAGAAGGGAGTGAACAGGGAAATGTTCACATTCACAGATGACACTGAGCTCTTCTGGATGGCCAAAGGCTGAGCTGATGGCAAGTTTCAGAAGGATCTCACAAAACCGAGGGGCATAGAGGCAAGAGGAGAGCTTTGGTGTGGAGAAATGAAGGTGATGTTCCAAGGGAGAAGCAATCGGAGCAGGGCATTGGCATGGAGCTCGGGACAAGTGGTTGAACTCAAGAGGAGAGCTGGGAGCCATCACTGACCTGGTGATTTCAGAGAACTGTTAATTGGCGGCAGCAGCCAAAAAACATCATCAAAATGTTGTGTGATGAAGAGTGTTGGCAACAAGATGGAAATTTTTTTGTAGAAACTGTAGAAAACCTTGATGAACCCTCATCTCAGGTGCTGTGCGCTTGAGCTCTGGTTCTCACAGCTCAGGAAGGGGATAGAGGAGTTGACTTTCTCTGACCTTGCTCTGTGATAACCAAGGAGATGAAGTGCCTCTCGTGTGACAGGGGCCTGGAAAGGCTGAGTCCCCTGTTTGGAAAGGGCAAGACCAAGGGGGGATATGGCTGAGGCTTACAAAATCTTGGTGGACAAGATGAGCATGAGTCTGGAGTTCTCCAGCAATCCTTGGAGTAAGGAGTGCTAGCAAGTGATGGATTGAAAACAGAGAAGCTAAAATTTCTTTACACAGTGGGGTTTGAATGTCTAGAGCTTCCTACCGTGAGGGAAAAGGAGCCAGGCAACACTGGTTCGGAAAGGGAGTGGACAAGCTTGTGGGCAGCAGGTTCATAAAGGGACACTGAAAGGACCAGGCAGGAATGTCTCCTCTGACCTGTAACACAGTGGGGAGGGGGAGAGGAGGGGAGCCAGGCCCCTCTAAATAAACAGCATCTTCTTTTTCCACTGTTGGACTCCAAATCCTGGTGGCCCTCACCTCCGCAGGACCCTGCCTGCTGCATCCCCAGCCAGCAGCGGGTCAGGGCATGGGGCCCTGGGGCACCGCTCGTGGTGCCTGGTGGTCCCTCAGGTTCTGCTGGGCCTCCTGCCCTGGTGCCCGCCCCACTGTGCCAGCCGGGATGGGGGAATTTGGTCTGCAGAATTTTCTGCTGGTTTCTCCCTACATTTGGTTTCTGTCCAAACTGGTTTGAAACCAAAGTGTTTTCTGAACTTCCTGCAAATTGGCAGCTGTTTGCGCCCCACCGCTCCCACAGGACTGCTGCTGCCCTGTCTCCTGGCCAGAGCAATCCACAGGAACGTCTCTCCCTGGGCACCCGGAGCTGCCTGTTCTGCTGGATGCTCCCTGGGGCTGCCCTGCCTGGGACGCCAGCAGCCCCCTCCCTGGAGAGCCGTGCCTGCAGAGGCTCCACCGCAGCCCTGTGCTCTGGCAGCCTGGGGGGTTCCTCCATCCCCATCCCAGCCAAAGCAGCCATTAAGTGATCCTGGCACCAACGCTGCCACAGCCTCGGGGATGGGGACAGTGAGCGTGTTTTCAGAAGTGAAGAAGGGGATGGGGGCCTGCACCACCTCCCTGGCCTTTCTCAACACAGGACACGTGCACCAGCGAGGATGGTGCCTGTGGCTGCAGCCATACAGTATCTTGATGAGTACAGAAGAGGAGAGGACGGGGCTGGATGTGCCCCTGGCCTGCAGCTTCCCCAGCTTCATCCTTTGGAAGGGAGAAGCTCCCTCTGCTCCCCCCAGCACCAGCATTGGGAGGAGACGGGTCGAGCAGCAGCCGCAGGAAGGACAAGTGCTGCCAGGGTCACACAGCCTCCTCCCTCCCCGGCCAGGGCAGGGGGCATGTGTACGCCCAGTAAAGGAGGCTGGTCCCCAGAGAGGACGTTTAGGAGCATGTCCTGCCTTGTTCACACTTGGGACTGTCTCTGTTTGGGCGCATTTGCCCCCACAGGGCATTTCTGCGCACCAGGGATATGGGAAGGCCCGTTCCCTCATGGGCACCCAGTCCTGCCTCGCTGGCCGTTGCCTGCCCTGGGACAGCACAGGGCTCCAGCCCCACGGCCAGCACTCAACAGCCCGTCCTGCTTTGCACAGCTCTCGGGGCTGGTCCCCCCTGCCCATCGCTGCCAGCCCCCGCTACCATTGCTGCAGGTCCCCACTGCCCATCGCTGCCAGCCCCCATTGCCTGTCACCGCTGCTCCCCACTGCCCATCACCACCAGCCCCCCCTGCCCATCACCACCAGCCCCCCCTGCCCATCA